>JANAVB010016400.1:767681-822681 GCA_029216955.1 Iris pallida | reverse complement strand
ATTGAAAAGAGCACAAAGGCAACTTTTCAGAAAATGACCGGTATACCGTCGGTATGGACCGGTATACCGTCGGTATGCCGGTCTAGAATTACAACGGCTAAAAATAAAGCCGTTGGGATCATTAAATACTCAAAATCCGACCGTTGGAATTTCAATATTACTGAACCGGTATACCGTCGGTATGCCGATTTTGTAGACAGAAAATTTTCTGTGAACAAAATTGGTATACCGTCGGTATAGACCGGTATACCGTCGATATGCCGGTTTACAGCTGAAAATAATCCTAGGCTAGTTTCTACCCTAGCTTTCGATTTTGCCATCCATTTCTTGTGTTTATAATTATTCATAAGACTCATTACAGACTCCAAAAATACTGTAGCAGGTGCAGGCTTCTTCAGAGTCTTGAAATGATGACGGCATGGCTTGGCTTCTTCTTTTGATAGGTGCTGGCTTTTTTCCTTGGCGGCAGCTGTCCAAAGATATCCAGTTTGTGAAAACTGAATACCTTTCGGGGGCTTCGCCCCCGAACCCCCGACGAGGGACGCTGCCCCCTCGACCCCCGTCCGCTGATGTCGTCGGGTGGTTCAGAGAAATCTTGTGGAATCCGTCGTCTTTGGCCCACCATGATTTTTTATTACATTTGTCTACGTTGATCTTGCTTATTGCTTTTCTGCATGTACATGTTAGACGAACAAAGAAATATACATAGTAGAAAGTGTGATAAGTTTAATGCACACTAGGACAATGCTGAGTTTAAGTATAAGTTCCAAGGTGATAGCATAAATGATAGTGATATCATAATGATTAAACTTAATTGAATGACCACAATCAATTGATTTTGGCAACCCGATTAAATTTAAGATAGATAAAGCTCATATCACTAATAAGTAAACCAATAGGCATATATCACCAAAGGTATAAGTATAAGTAGAAACTCTATAGCGATAGTATGAGAATTAGTGATAATGAAATGCTAAACTTAACAGATTAACCATATTCAAAAACATGATACAATTATTGGGCCAACAACTAGGCCTGTGATAACCCTAGTTAGTTAAAGTATCAAGCTGTACTTATTGCTTGGCCGTGAAATGTTGGATGGAGTTCAATCTGCCTAGTCTCGTCTTGATCCTGTACAAGATTGTTACATGTCGTGATTTCTTATATTATCTTGCCGATAAATGGTAAAAAACCAAGTTCCGTTCAGATGAAAGGTTGCAACCCCGGTCCTTGTTTGGTTTACGGGTTGTTACCTGGTTATCTGAATAGTCCCATGGTTATCTCATCATATATCACCTGTCATGCTTTTCCTTAATTACTGTCTTTTACTATATAATTATGGTTTATGCTAATTGCTGGTTTTAGTTCTTAAGTGAAGCCTCCTTTGTGGCACTTGCTCTTTCTGGGATCTGATCCAGTTGGTTTTGTATGGCCAGATTTTGGAGCAGCTCCACAGGATCTACCGACTTTCCAGCCCGATGGTGACCACCAGGAGTAATCAGGACAACCAGTGAGTTTATTTTTGGCTCTCCCACTCTATTGTAAAATTCTCATTTTGAGGCGTTTAGTTGGCGAGCACCTGTTAGCCCGATTGCACTTTACTGACTGTCTGCCTACGGGCTGTAACATGGTTGGCAAATCCTAGGGTTGATCATGTATGACTAAACTCTTGCTAGTCCTCACATTTTGTATCGACTAGCTTCATGATCAGCTGAATATGTAATGTTTGGGATGCCTTACTATTGTATATTTGGTAATCTTACATCTTGTAACATTTACTTACTTGCTTGTGATTGAGATACTAGGATTGTTATTGACCATAAGAGACTGATGGATTGTAGTTAAACCCTTATATATCTAGACAGCCGTGACCGTATGGTAAGGTAGATTCTATTTTATTATACGTAGCTGGCTATGTATGCCCCCGCTCTCCAGTATTCTGGTTCTTGGGCGTGACATGGTTTAAGTGGTGGCCCATACATGTCTTGTAAATCACGATATGTGAGGGTTTACCGAATAGATGTCTCAATCATCACTCGCCCTTGATCTCTGCCCGTATTTTCTCATCCCTGAGATTCTCGACCTGATCACATGCTTGTATCGTTGATCTGTCTTGGTCCTTCCTTATTGTTTCCTATGTCATCTTCTTCAGCGACATTGTTCCTGGACCTGCCGATCAGCAAGGCGAAGTACCTCCCGTGGACCAGCAGCAACCAGAAGATCAGGCCCAGCACTCAGGAGCAGCCTCCCGGGTCATGCCTCCCGGAGATCCAGAACCCCCGGTGCAGCCAGCCCAGCCCGTAAGGCAGGATGATGGAGCCTTGGTTGGACTTATCAGGGAGTTGCTTGCATCGCAGGATCGTCGAGGAGATGCCTTGCATCAGGCAGTGGCAGTTGCTTTGGGTAGAGGTGGACATCATGGAAATAGTGCAGCGAACAGTTTCAAGCGCCTGAACCCTCAATTCTTCGATGGCAGCGAAGATGCTATCGATGCTGATGCGTGGCTTCAGGACACAGAGGTGATATTGGAGGCAACGAAGACTCCAGAGAACGAGAAGGTGGCCTTGGTGTGCCTGCAGTTATTGGATCTTGCCCATAGCTGGTGGACGGCACAGGTCGTCGGATTATTGGCACCTATTGCTTGGACAGTATTTCGTGAGAGATTTCGGACCAAGTACTTCGATGCTGTAGCTCGGTACGATCTACAGACCAGGTTCACCAATTTGAAGCAGATGGGCAGGATGGTTGATGGATATGCGATCGAGTTTTTCAGACTTAGTCGGTTTGCTCCCACCTTGGTAGCGATCGAGTTTGACAGAGCCCAGCAGTTTTAGCAGGGACTCCAGTTAGAGATTCTGCTGGCAGTGGAGCAGTTTGAGCATCAGACTTTTGATGCGGTATTGAGAGCAGCCAGGAGGCACGAGTATACCTCCCACAGGATCGTGGACAGGACCGGAGGTCGAAAGCGATCTCACGGCCAGATGACCCAGTCTTCAGCACCAGCCCCGGCAGCTAGGGCTTTGACTATTGGAGTTCTCCGAAGGGCAGATTTGGTTACGTTGGTTCAGCATTCGACTCCGATGTCCCCTCAGCAACAGAAGCAGAAGCAGTCTTCCGCAATGGGTTGCACTTATTGTGGGAAGCCAGGACACGTTGTTTTGGAGTGTCGCAGAGCACAGGAATTGTGCTTGGCTTGTGGAGCACCGGACCACAAGATAGGGTCCTGTCCGAATATGGGCTGTTCATTATTGGCCCAGACTAGTTCTTCGGTAAGGGGACCAGCACCAGTGCAGCAGCAGTACCAGCCTCCGAGGCCATTGCCGCCTCAGACCTAAGTATTCCAACAGCAGAGACCCCAACAGTATGCCCTGACCCCAGCTCAGATTCAAAATCGACAGAGAAGTTCCTAGCAGGATGTCTTCCCTCTTCCTCATACCTTCAAATTTCATGCTTACATGATTGATTGTTTGATTGATTGCTTAGTATAGCTTGTCCTTGCATCTCTAGCCTCTTGATTAAATTCCGAGAACAGAATTCTTTTAAGATGGGTAGAGTTGTAATGCCCGTGGTTCGTATTACGTATCTTGGTATACGTGTACGTATTTTGACTCGTATTGTATGTCTCCATGCTTGATTTATTTTGGCATTTCATTGATTGGTTTATCTTGGTTCGGTTCGATTTGTTTGGCTTGGTTCGGTTTTATTGTGAACCCACCTTACCTACCACCACCATCCCCATTTATTAGCCCACTTTTCTTTCTTTTTTCATCACTCTTCTTCTTCCCTACCATTACTCTCCACCTACCAAGAAGGTGTAGGCAAGTGCATCTTGCTTCATGGAAAAAGTTTATTTTTATTGTTCCATTGTCTTCCTCGTGTATTTCTAATCCACTTTAGTACTTAGCATTTTTTATTTGCATGGTTAATTTCTTGTAGATCTAGTTTGGTGGTATTTTCGATTTTTATAAGTTTTGATCTATCAAACTTGTATATTTTTGCTAGTTGATGGTTCCATGTTGTAAAGAATTCTATTTTATCCAAATTTGACCTACGGGAGTCTGGATTTGGGTTCCTATTGTTGTTTGGTGGAGCATGGAGGCCATGGTATTTCTATGGACATGTCCTCTGTGGGAGCCATTAATTGCACTCTTGGCCGTATGCAACATTTTGTGTTGAGCTGCATGGCCATTTAATTGAATTGGCCGCATGGCCGATCATTTGTTGGCCGCATGACATTTGCTGTTTGCATGGCCATTAAATAATTGTAGCCGCATATGCACTGTGCTTGTATTTAATTTTATAAGTTGGCCACATGGCCTTTATATTGAAATATATTATTTAATTACCTTTGGCCATTCCATAAGGTGGCCGTACGGAACAATACTCAGTCGCATATGGCCTTGGCCATTCTTGGCCGCATGCTTACATTTCTTGCCGCATATGGCTATGGCCTTTTGTGCATGAATGGCTTGCATGCATATATTTAATACAAGTGTTAGCAAGCAAGCTTGCATGCTTATATATCATTTGCATGCATTCACGTGCATGGCCTTAGCATTCACGTGCATGGCCTTAGCCATTAAATGCCTGCATGCATTTAGCTAATTTTGCATGACCAACTAATGTTGGCCGCATGGATTCAGTATTGGCCGCATAGGCCATTTAATTTTTTGGCCGCATAGGCCTTTATATATAGCTGCATGGCCATTTGTGAATTTTGGCCGCATGGCCCTTTATTATATTGCCATGCATTTTGCAAGCAAATGCTTGCATACATGGCCTGGGCACATTATTGGCCGCATGCAATTGATGAGCCGCATGGGTTATTAACTTGGCCGCATGTATATATTAGCTGGCCGCATGCTTGTATATATTAGTTAGCCGCATGCTTATATATATATATTCATGGCCGCATGCTTAAATATCTGCATGGCCTTATATATATATTCATGGCCGCATGCATTTAGCTACTTGCATATATAATTAATTGTATGGCCTTGCATACATTTAGCTACTTGCATATATAATTAATTGCACCTTGCATGCATCAGCCGCATATGGCCATGGGCCATTTATGGCCACATGAGCCATTAACATTTGCTGGCCGTATAGGCTTTTAAACGTTGCCAGGCCATTAATATTTGCTTGGCCATTTAAATAATTGACAGGCCATTTTTTAGCCGTATATGCATGCATGTAACAGTTTGCTTGGAACATTTATGGCCGCATGGCCTGTGCAAGCGTTTACTTGCATGTGGCTCAATGTATTTGCCATTTAATTATTATTTGCTTGCTTGCATGCGGCTCAATGCATAGCTGGCCGCATATGGCCTATTATATTTTGGCCGCATATGGCCAACTGCTTGCTTGGCCGCATATGGCCAACTGCTTGCTTGGCCGCATATGGCAATTGCTTGCATGGCCGCATGAATAAATTTTTCCTGAGCCGCATGAGTCCTCCACAGCCCCTGCTAATATTTATTACTAAATGTATTGCTTGTGCCATATTAATTTTAAGTGTGTTCCCTGACACGATGGTGACCCGTTGTGGTACACTTTTGACAAATGACATGACTTGATAGCGGCCCGTTGTGGCACACTCCTGACAAATAAACTTGACATGATAACTTGATATGATAACTTGACATGGTAAACATGACATGATATACATTTTGAAGGCTGTTACGATGGTTAGCTTGACATGACAAGATTGAATAACCTGGACACCGTGGACGATTGTGCTTGTACAAATGAACCCGTCTTGTCTTACATCATGTCTAGAACAGGGATCCCTGAGTACCACGGTCAGGGGTACCTACTGTAAATCGACTAAAGCTAATAACTAGAATAATCCAATAGTCATGAAGAGATCTCCCAGCTACAGCCAATCCCGTTACCTGGGCGCACTTGTGGATTTGTAGCCTGCTGACGAGTAGGGCACATTTCCAGCACACTGTCATGTGTTGCACCCTTATTGTACTAATATTCGACCTGGGTAACCTGGATGGTCTGCAGGGCTTGTGGCTGCGGAAGAATCTCGCTGTATCGTGCTAGTAACTAGGCCTGTGATAACCCTAGTTAGTTAAAGTATCAAGCCGTACTTATTGCTTGGCCGTGAAATGTTGGATGGAGTTCAATCTGTCTAGTCTCGTCTTGATCATGTACAAGATTGTTACATATCCTGATTTCTTATATTATCTTGTCGATAAATGGTGGGAAACCAAGTTCCGTTCAGATGAAAGATTACAACCCCGATCCTTGTTTGGTTTACGGGTTGTAACCTGGTTATCTAAATAGTCCCATGGTTATCTCATCATATATCACCTGTCATGCTTTTCCTTAATTACTGTCTTTTACTATGTAATTATGTTTTGTGCTAATTGCTAGTTTTAGTTATTAAGTGAAGCCTCCTTTGTGGCACTTGCTCTTTCTGGGATCTGATCCAGCTGGTTTTGTACGGCCAGATTTTGGAGCAGCTCCAGAGGATCTACCGACTTTCCAGCCCGATGGTGACCACTAGGCGTAACCAGGGCAACGAGTAGGTTTATTTTTGGCTCTCCCACTCTATTGTAAAATTTTTATTTTGTGGCGTTTAGCCGGCGAGCACCTGTTAGCTCGATTGTACTTTACTGACTGTCTGCCTACGGGCTGTAACATGATTAGCAAATCCTAGGGTTGATCATGTATGACTAAACTCTTGCTAGTCCTCACATTTTGTAACGACTAGCTTCATAATCAGCTAAATATGTAATATTTGGGATGCCTTACTATTGTATATTTGGTGATCTTACATAGACACTAGGCTTGTTATTGACCATAAGAGACTGATGGATTGTAGTTAAACCCTCATATATCTAGGCAGTCGTGACCGTATGGTGAGGTGGATTCCACTTCATTATACGTAACGGGCTATGTATGTCCCCGCTCTCCAGTATTCTGGTTCTGGGGCGTGACAATAGTAAATATGATAGCAAGAGGTCAATTATGAACATGTACTTATATTCTAACAATTATAACTCTCGTGCACAATAATAACCAGAGTGAATCGAGAATACGACTACATGTCATATGAAAGTCATACAAAAAAGATGACAAGAAGATATATGCAGTACAAAATAAATACAATATAGGTTATAGTGATACTTGCCTACTCCGACAGATGAAGAGGTCACAAACTCAAGACATTGTAAGCATGAATATCACAAGTTAGATGTAAAATCTCACCTTTAAAACAATAGAAAGTGGCTAATAGTTTTACCTAATTAATCTAATTTAATTCTGGAATAAATCATCTATTATCCTAATTTAACCTAATTATAATCTAAAATAAAAACTAAACACAAATTTTTGGCTAAGAAAAGTCACACTTTTTAATTCAGGACTCATGGCACGCAAATTGAGACGTATCGTTGACTAAATAATCAACCGACATTAATCCAAAATTTGAGTGTGCAACCGTATAGATTTTAGCGCTATCAGAGTGCTAGAATTGACGGACCACCAAATCTTGATTTGGTTAGAAGTTATTGAAATTATGGCTAACCATGACTAATTCGATGAATCATCGGCCATCTATGGGTTCTACAAATTAAACAAAATAATAAACTTTTTGAATAATTTTTGGAAATTTTTTTACGATGTAGATCTATGTTTCAGCTTTCAAAAACTTCAAACGGTTCACAAAGCGGAGTTCTAGATCTTCTGAAATCTTGAAAACTGTGCGACACGTCAATTTTCGGACAACTGATACTCAAATAATTTACTAGAAATTTAAATCGCTAATTATAGAAAATAAATTATATATTTAGAACGTAACCTTGATACAATTCTAATAAAAAATTGCCCTGGAAAAGGTCGTCGTGGTTGATCGCAATCGTCTCGTGAAGTTGAAGGATCTATAAGATCAAACCATAAAGGAGGCTCGAAATAATAGGATTTTCTGGATTTGATAATATATATAGAAAGAGGAGAGAGGAGGTGCAGTCGCTCGATCTGCAGAGTCAGTGACATATGTTAGTGGCTGGGTTCAGCGGCTTGGCGACTCGGCTCAGTTCCTAATATGGAACTGCTGAGTCATCCACTGTGCTGACTGACATGCGTGCCTGCCCCCACACATCTAAGATGCTGACAGGTAGTCCCGAGGGCTGACTTGTTGCAGACTATGTAAATATTTATTTTAATTGCTGAAACTCATTAAAAATTTATTTTAACTCTAAATAAATCCAGACAAATTCCAAAAAGTTCTAGAAAAAATATTTCTAGAAGCCTAGTGTTAAATAGAAATTATTGATCTGAGAATATCTTCATGTGACCCGTAGTAATTTCCAAAAGCCTATCGAAAAATAAATTCCATAGGTTTTAATTATCTAAAAATTTCCAAAAATTCTAAAAAATTCTAAATAATAAAATAAAATATCCAAGGCTATCTGGAGGCTCTAGTGACAATATGTAACCTAATATTATCATACTTCACCTATAGGCCTATGTACAAACCCTTGTGATCCCAAAGTCAAACCCTAATTTAATAATTCTAACTACTTCTATACTTAATAATAAAGTAAGAAATATTAGCCAAACATTAAAATAAATTCTAGGGAAGCAAATGCTACAGAAGACATGGGGCCAACACCTATCATCAGACTGGAGGGAAAGATTGTTGGGGTCCGGCCTCGATTCGAGGTACTGGAGGACATTCTGGGCATCACGAAACACAAGGGGAGTTCTGTTGGAAACTGACTAAGTTCGATTTGAGCTCTGCCAATTTTTCACATAGCTTGTTGGGCTTAACCCAACCGAATTTGGTCCGAATTTGGTACGGGTCGGTCTATCGACGATCAGCAAAGTATGGGCCCTAATTCTGCATCGAATATTGTTGTGATGAGATTTGGATGGCCAGGATTGATGCTGGGTTATTTCAGAATTTTCTATAACCTAAAATATAGTTTTTCAAACTATATAATTATGTGTGTTTGTTCAAACTATATAATTATGTGTGTGTGTATGTGTGTGTGTGTGAGTAGGATGACTATCGGAGATTCAAGTGCTTGTCCATATGAGATCTAAGAGAAGTTCGTATATTGCTCTTAGGACTCGTTGTTCAGACAGTAGGAATAGAAGATCTGTTCGGAGAATCGTCTATCTCGTTCAGGGAGATCGCTATGGGTTAGGGTGAGTGATTCAGTTGTAATTTCTTTCTTTCTTCTTGTGTTTGGTGAGAGGGTTGAATCTTTGGAGAAAGTGTTCAACATATTTGTGTTTGTTGAGAATCAATAAGGGACTTTTAGTCCCACATCGGAATTTGTAGTATGTAGAGGAGCTAGACTCCCTATAAGTAGTGAAGTAGTCCATCAATAAAATCATCCCAACTATTATTTTCTACATGGTATCAGAGCCATAACTCTCTCTCTCTCCACACAAAAAAAAAAAATTTTTTTTTTTAGCCCCCCTTCCGGAGCAGCCCCCCCCCGACCCCCCTTCCCCCTCGACCCCCCTTCCCTCCCCTGAGCAGCCCCCCCTGACCTGCGCCCCCCCTGACCCCCCTTCCCCCCCGCCCGCTGATCCGCGCCCTCCCCCCCGCTGACCAGCCGGCCCCCCTTCCCCCCCTCCAGCGCCGCCCCCCCCGCCCCCCCAACCCGCCCCTTTACTGCTGCTACAGCACCCTTTTTAGGGTTTTCTTTTGCTGTTTCCAAAAAAAAAAAAAACAGATTTCTTCTCTTTAGAAGATCTCTGTAGTTGCCTCGAGAATCAGAGTTTCTTCTCTTTAGAAGATCTCTGTAGTTGCCTTCGAGAATTAGTACCTTCTTTTTAGAAGCTCTGCTACGAATACGAAATCTCTTTAGATCTTCGTATCTCAGAAACGTTGTCTTTACAATCGTTTCTGTACGGCTGGTATACCTCTGGTTTGTCTCATGCAAGGAGGCACAACTATGTTGGTTATCCTTGAGCCGTCCGAACGCGTTATCATGACGCGGTTCTAGTTGGTCGTATAACCTACGACATATCAGTGAGGGATCTCGTTTTGTTGTTTCCCCCCGGTAGCTGACTAAGACGAAGACGACTCCACAGAAGACGACTCCGGAAATAACAACACCTCACTGATTGCAGTTGTAGAAGTCATGGATTCCATCTATGAGAAGTTGACAGCAGCAGAAATAAAGGCCCTGGTCGAGGATCTCCTGACCAAGAGATTACCGGAGGAGACCCCACGCGTGACCCATACTGATGTGGATCCGTCACCGTACAAAATGGGGAAGTTGGACAAGTTGGAGACGAAGTTGGAAGGCACGACCAACTACTTGAAATGGTCGCGGCAGGCGATGCGGACGCTGAAGGAACGTGGCTTGGTTGGTTATGTCGATGGCACCACCAAGGCCCCTGTCAATCACTCCTCGAAGGAGTTTGCTGTATGGGACATTGTCAACAATGTCGTGGCTGGTTGGTTGATAGCCTCTTTGACCGACCAAGTGTCGGGTAACGTTGAAGCAATGGAGGGAGCTGCTGATATCTGGAGAACGTTGAAAGAGATGTACTCCAGTTCGGGAAACCCCATACGAGTCTTCCAACTGCAGGATGAGCTCGATAGGGTATTCCAAGACGATCGTACTATCTCTGAGTACGCTGCCTTGTTGAAGAAGTACTGGTCTGATCTTGACCATTATGATCCTCTTGGCATGGAAGATGCTCAGGTTGAACCGACTTTTGAAAAATATTTCCAGAAATTTCTGGATTATATCTCGCGGCAACGGATGATGAAGTTTTTGAAGGGGCTCAACCCAGCGTTTGAGCAACGGCGAAATGTACTTCTCGCACAACCGACGCTGCCGATATTAGAAGACGCCATAGCTGCCATGGCACAAGAAGAAGCATGGTTGAAGCTGATGCCTACCAAGGGTCTCTCCCAGGGGGAGCAGGCCGGAGTTGACACATCTGCTCTTGCCACTTTCACACAGCCTCCTTCTACGGGAGGCGTTTGCCACAACTGTGGTGACACGGGGTATTACATCTGCTTTTGCCCAAAACCGACACGGACTCCCTCGAATGGACGGGGTCGTGGTCGCGGTGGACGACGAGGTGGTCGAGGCAGCTACGGTGGTGGAAGGGGCAGTTACTCTGGAGGCAATAAGGCGCATCTGGCGGATGAAGGTGGGGACAATCAGCTAGCGGACATCACTCCTTTTGAGAGGGAAGTTCTCGAGAAGATGCGCGGCTCAAAGCTTGGTTCTGGTGAAAGACAAGTCATTCCTGGGGCGCCGTCCGCTACAGGAGATTACTGCACTTACTTCTCCCAAACCAGTGCCGGTATACCTCCACGTGCTCTTGCATCTGTCTCTCAGCCAGCTTGGATTATGGACTCTGGGACATCTTGCCATGTCACGGGGTCCCGAGGAGAGTTCCGGGAATACTCTACTCTAACGCCGCCAGAAAGCATTCAGACTGCTGATGGTACCTACAGGCCGGTTACGGGTAAAGGCACTGTTGATTGCACTCCTTCCATCACTCTATCTAATGTCTTACATGCTCCTTCCTTTCCTGTCAATCTTATTTCCATTAGCGCCATTATCCTTGATCTAAACTGTATTGTTTCCTTTGATATTCCTAAGGTAACTTTTCAGGAGAAGGGAACGGGGAGACGACTAGGCACTGGCACATGGCATAAGGGTCTATGGTACTTGGACAGGACCGGTCTGGATAGAGCACTGGCATCTTTGGTTGCAGACGCCCAACCGAAAGTCCGAAGTCGAAGTGTCGAAGCTGAGCTGCTCCTCCAACATCGACGTGTAGGGCATTCTTCTTTTCCCGTTATTGGTCGATTGTATCCGTCATTATATCAAAAAGCAAATAAAGAGTTATTAGTTTGTGATTCTTGTGAGTTGGGGAAACATACCAGAAGCTCTTATGTGCATTCTGGGCATCGATGTTCTGCTGCTTTTGATATGATTCATTCCGATGTGTGGGGCCCTTGTCCTACAAACGGTGTTAACGGTTATAGATGGTTTGTTACTTTTATTGACTGCTCTACCCGCGTAACGTGGGTCTACCTGCTGAAGAATAAAAGTGATGTTTTCGAGGCATTTCAAAGCTTCCATCAACGGGTGCGGACACAGTATAATGCTCGTGTTAAGTGTTTCCGGTCGGATAATGGGACGGAATATACCCATAAGAGGTTTGCTGCGTATTTATCCTCTCGTGGTATACTGCATCAAACCTCTTGTGCTTATACACCGGCTCAAAATGGTGTTGCCGAGCGAAAGAATAGGCACCTGCTGGAGGTGGCTCGGACAATGATGCTGGCTATGAATGTCCCTAAATTTTTGTGGGGGCAGGCTGTCTTGACAGCCTCTTATCTCATCAACAGGATGCCCTCTCAATTACTGGACTGGAAGACCCCTTTGGAAATGCTCACGGGGACAACTGCGTACACCGTTCCTCCAAAAGTATTTGGTTGCGTATGCTTCGTCCACGATAACAGGCCTGGTGTTGATAAGCTGGATCCTCGAATACTTAAGTGTGTCTTTGTTGGGTACATCAGGACACAGAAGGGTTACGTATGCTGGAGCCCGGTTGAACGGAAGCTGTTTGTAAGCATGGACGTTACATTCAGAGAGCTGGAACCTTATTATGGTTCGGACGAAGGTTCTGCGTTTGGGAACACGCCTCACACAGCGGGTGTTAGACGTGAGGGGGAGGTAGTACGCCCAAACGTCGTTGTCGGGTCGGTACCTTGTCCTGTCGTGACAAACTGGCAGAAAGGGGGAGACAGCATCACTGATACTGATACGGATGATGAAGAAGACAATACGTACATTACGCAGGGGGAGAAGCAGACAAGGGAAAAGGAGCTCCAAGTTTACAGAAGAAGACAGCAGACATCCAGTACTGTGCCGTGCCCTGTGCCAAATGTGCCAAGTCCCTCGTCTACTCCTGCCCCAACTCCTGAAGATGTTACTCCCGTATCGGATCACTCGGATTCGGAAGCGGGTCTCTCCGACTCAGATGGTATGCTTTCTCCACCACCCATTGCTCCCTTAAGGATGTCTTCTCGCATTAATGCGGGAAAGGCTCCTATTCAATTTCAAGATTATGAACATGATATCGCCAACTACTTGTCTTATTCTAATATCTTTCCGACTTATCAAGCCTTCCTCACTTCGTTAGACTCCACTTCTTTACCTAAGAATTGGCAGGAAGCAAAGAAGGACCCAAGATGGAAAGCTGCAATGATGGAAGAACTTGGGGCACTAGAGAAAAATAAGACATGGGAGCTGGTACTATTACCTGAAGGGAAGAAAGCTGTGGGATGCAAATGGGTGTACACAGTGAAGGAAACACCAGAAGGAAAAGTTGAGCGGTACAAGGCGAGACTGGTTGCAAAAGGCTATACCCAGACATATGGCATCGACTATGATGAGACTTTTGTCCCAGTAGCGAAGATGAGTACCGTAAGAACGCTGGTCTCCATTGCAGCCAACTATAGGTGGAAGCTACACCAGTTAGACGTAAAGAACGCATTTCTTCATGGAGACCTACAAGAAGAAGTTTACATGGAGACTCCTCCGGGGTGCTACTCTGTGTCTGATTCGGGTGAAGGAACGTCACATGGAAAAGTGTGCAAACTGAAGAAGTCGCTGTACGGGCTGAAGCAATCTCCTCGAGCCTGGTTTGACAGATTCAGAAAGGCTGTCACTGGCATGGGGTACCATCAGACAAATGCAGATCACACAGTCTTCCTCCAGCATGCAAGAGGCCACATAACTATACTTGCTGTATATGTGGATGATATAGTAATCACAGGTGATGATGCTGATGAGATCACTAAGCTGAAGACGAAACTCGCCAAAGAGTTTGAGGTGAAGGACCTGGGAGAGATGAGATACTTTTTGGGTATCGAGGTGTGTAATGGTGAACAAGGAATTGTTCTCTCACAAAGGAAATATGCACTAGATCTGCTGAAGGAGACAGGAATGCTGGGATGCCGAGCAGCAGTCACTTCAATTGACCAGAAGTGCAAGATGGGAGCAGAAGCAGGAGAGCCTGTTGATCGCGAAAGATATCAAAGGCTAGTAGGCAGACTGATTTATCTAGGGCATACTCGCCCTGATATCTCATTTGCAGTAAGTGTTGTAAGCCGCTATATGCATGATCCAAGAACGGGTCATATGGATGCAGTATTTCAGATCCTAAGATATCTGAAAGGGACGCCGGGAAAAGGACTGTGGTTCAAGAAGAATGGATGCACAGATGTTGAGGGATACTGCGATGCAGACTGGGCAAGCTGCATAGACGACAGAAGGTCTACCACAGGGTACTGTATTTTTGTAGGAGGAAACCTGGTTTCATGGAGAAGCAAGAAACAGTCAGTGGTAGCACGGTCGACAGCTGAAGCAGAATACAGAGCAATGGCTCTAGGAGTATCAGAATTGCTATGGGTAAAGGCGCTGCTGACAGAGTTGAAGCTAGACAAGGGGACACCATTGCACCTTCGGAGCGATAGTCAAGCTGCGATAAGTATAGCGAACAATCCGGTTCAGCACGACAGAACGAAGCACATCGAGATCGATCGATTCTTCATCAAGGAAAAGCTGGAACAAGGGATACTGAAGATTGACTATGTTCGCTCAGAAGAACAAGTGGCAGACTGTCTGACTAAGGGTCTTAGTTCATTGAGTCTGTCAAAGCTATGTAACAAGATGGGGATGATTAATATCTATCGCCCATCTTGAGGGGGAGTGTTGAGAATCAATAAGGGACTTTTAGTCCCACATCGGAATTTGTAGTATGTAGAGGAGCTAGACTCCCTATAAGTAGTGAAGTAGTCCATCAATAAAATCATCCCAACTATTATTTTCTACAGTGTTCAGTCTTGTATCTTTCATAAAGTTATAAATATTGGATTTTTTTCCTGTTGATACCGTCACCGAACCATATTATGTGTTTGATCTGTCTTGACACTGTTAGACGTTGGTTCGTTATTTTAAGTGGATTGATATCGCTTCTGCGATCGCACTTCCGTGAACAACAAATTCAAGGTATAGACATTGATAAAAGATATAGACATAGTTTCAAAAAACTACTACATGTAACTAAGTAGTGTTGAAAAATATATATAATTATTACTATTTGGAGACAAGTTCCTTACGAAAAGACCTATAAAAACTATAACTTTATTAAAATATGGAGTTTATTCTTATTTGTAACTAATCCAAGTTGGAACGAGAATTTTTTTATGACTATAAGCTAGTATCACTATAGAAATGTTTTACTGTATTAACAAATGTTGTTTGTGCCCGGACCTGTAAAAAATTAAAATGTTTAAACGTGATTCTGGAATTTTCCCCTAAAAGTTGAAGGGACCTGGCTAAAGTTTGTGCATCTCGATTATGCTACTATTATGATGTTCCTTCAATATTTGTGTCCGTTCTTGTATGCATTTGTATTGTCTTCCTACTAATCAAAAAACATATACAAGTACCTTATTGTGTACCTTGGTTAAGATGAGCAAGAACTACTGTACTAGTATCTTGGTTTTTTTACTTGATTTATTACCAATGCTGCTGCAATGCAAGATAGTCAAGACAGCGAATTGTACACTAAAATTAACAGAAAGCGTAAAAATTATATTATAGATTTATTCTGTGGTAAAATGGTGGGTTCACACTTCAACATCCAGCCACGGTCTTTAAATGAGGGCACAAAGCTAAAATATATCGCAAAAATTGACTTGGTTTAATATAAAACGGACGGAGCGACAAGCCGGCAAGCAAGGACGGAGCCAGAAATTTAGTAATGTGCTGTGTATAGCTAATATTTCCTTTTCTATGTGTGGGCTAATTATGCACAGGTCTGTAGTTTGTACCCGTATATATATAAGAAAATTTGGATTGGCTGGTGGGCTGGAGCCCACCCCAGCCCACCAGTAGATCCGCCTATGCCGGCAAGTGATACTCGGACGGTATTTGTTGGTAATGAAAACCAACCATTGGCCGCATTCTCACCTTATAATCACGGTTCTTCCTTCCCTCTCCTTCAGTCCTCCTCCTTTGTGCATTGACGTTCTTCCTCCTCCTGTGTGCATTGTGCATTCTTCTTTCTTCTTCTGTATGGTATGGGTTGCCTCTTCTCTCGCGGCCGCCGCAGCGGCAGCACAAGCCCGACGGAGCCGTTCAATTACGTGCGTGTCGTCTACATCAATGGCTATATCGAGGACTTCGCTTTGCCGGTGACAGTGTCAAATGTGATAGATAACCCCGCCAAGCACGTCCTGTGCTCCTCGGATCAGCTTCTCTCGGTAGGATCGTCGCCTCTCCGAGCCGAAGACCCGTTGGAGCCGGGCAGGATCTACTTCCAGCTGCCCCACTCCGTCTTCCACTCGGCCGAGTCGTCCCCGCTCGACCTGGCCTCGCTCCTGAACAGGCTCACGGCTATAGGGAAGCGGGCAGGACCATCCAACCGGTCGGCTGTGGTCAGGTCCACGTCGGCCAGTTCGGATCCGGAAGTGGTTCGGGGGAAGGCGGAGCCTCAAGGGAGGATGATGTGGAAGCCGATTCTTGAGACGATAATGGAGATTTCGTTCCGGCTATCAATGACGAGAGAATCAAGCGTAAGTTTTGAGAGCAACAGAGAACTATCTTCACAAGTGGACCTAGTAGAGGAGACATGGCACAATCCTGATTCCGCTTTAAGAAGAGATTCCTCCCCGTCGGTAGACTGCTTAAGCAGCTTACAGATTGTGTAAATTTGAAATAATCTATGTAGAATAATTACATGAATAATTCATACGGAACCATGCACGCGAAATGGAGAACACGTGGCGGCTCTCATTGGTTAGAAATTGGACCTACAAAACCTAAGTCTCTGTTAACCTCATGGTCCGGACCCTTGTTAGCAATCACCCGAATAAAACGCGAATTTTTCTGTATCTTACATAACGTATAATACTTACGTACGTTTAAAAAATTCGGACTTGTACGCAAATTTTAAGTCTGTGGAATTTTAAACACGTACCGTACGAATTTTTAAAACATTCGGCCAAAAAAACTTGACTGAAAAACCCAACAGTTTTCACTTTCTTGACTCTTGTTGCTATTAAATATTAAGACTGACACAATTATCAAAAGAAAAGAAGAAAAAATCTCACAGCTGTAACCAAAAAAAGAAACCTAAGAATCTTTGCACATGTTGCTTGCAACAATCAAAGAAAAACCTTTCAGTTTTCCATCCTATTTTCACTTTCTTTTCTTTATATAATGTTCCCCAACCTCATCTTATTCTCATACTGAACCCTTGTTTATGAAGAAGTAGAGGTGGGTGGGCCATATATATATGCCGAATTTTTAGTGCCGAATTTGTTCATATAAAACGTACTAAACACGAATTAAATCTAATCCGAATGTTTTTCGTTAGACGATTTTTTGACCGATTTTTTATCGTATTTTACTATATTGTGCCGATTTATACTCGTACTTTTGTCGTTCCGAATTTTTTTCGTTTGCCGAATTGCTAACAAGGGTCCAGACGGGAACAAGCCGTCACGTGTCTAAATATTAGGCGATAAATATTTTTGAGTTTTTATTAAAAAAATTAAATTGGTCGGTTCAATTGTGAACCGGTCGGTCGGTTCATCAGTTGATCCGGTTCCAAAAAAACCGATGGTTTAAAAAAAATTCTGATTCAAGTCAGACAAGACCAATTTTTTGGCAAAATCGGTTGGATCCGGTCCGGTCCGTTTCTGACAACACTGGTTGGGAGTTACAAGTTTGTTTTATTTTCATTGTTCGAAATTACAAGTTGGTGTCATGTCCTTCATTAGATTTAATATTGAATAATGTAATATACTGCTTTACATTCATTGGGAAATGAAGAACTTATGTAATCTTCATTTTAATAATCACGTGTATTCATCTTTTCCCTTATTTTATGTAACTATCAAAATGTAAGGTAACGAAATGAATGGTGAAATAAATAATATGAAGATGGATTTTTTTTTTCTTTTTGATTTTGTTTTAACTAGATCCCCACTTATTATTGTTCTTCCTTTTTACCTTTAGCGTTTCTCCTACGCCTCCAACGATCAAGTGTCATTTTGGAGAACTTTGGAACCATGGTCAATTGTCACCGACAATAAGTCAATGTTGATCATCCCACGACATAGGAGCATGACTTAGGGGACATGGAAATAGACGAGTTAGGAAGACAAGTACAACAACTCCAAGAGCGTTACGAGTGAATGTACACTTTGCGGTGTGATAATTCTCATTGTCTCCCCTTAGCATGAAGATTCAAATCATGAGAAGGAAGATGTTAACCTACTGTGCTTTTGCGTCGAGTGAAGAAGAGGAACTTCCTTACCTCAAAAGGGATTATGGCGGTCGTACAAAAGTTAAATCTAAAAGTTGACATACCATACTTTGAAAGTAGCATCAAACCCGAGTTCATAGATTGTCTCAACACCATTGAGCAAGTTTTTGAATACAAAAAAGATCCTAAAGATCGCAAGGTCAAGATTATCGTCGTCAAGTTTAAGAAGCATGCTTCCGTTTCATGTGAGCAACTCAAACTTCGACGAGTTCGTGAAAGAAAGCTAAAGATTATATCATTAGAAAAAATGAGAAAGGATCTCAAGAAGAAGTTCATACTTAATAACTATTTACATGATACCTTCAATAAGCTCAATAATTTCTCTTAAGAACAACGCTTCGTCAAGGAGTACATGAAGGAGTTTTGAATTTGCTTATCTCATGATGGATTATGGTGTAGATGAACAAGAGAAACCAGCTATTTTCCGCTATCTAGGGGGACTTCGTAAGGAGGTTTTTGAAATTGTGCAACTTCAACCTTATTACACATCATGATGTTTTCAAGTTAGTAATAAAGGTGGAAAGACAACTCAAAACAAGGGAGGATGTAAGATGAAAAATACTTCAAATGTTCAATTTCAAGGTCATGGAAGAGTTACAATTGTCATGCCCAGTACCAGAATATGAAGGACGGGGGCATGAATCGGTCAATTACACACTATGGTATATGCTAGTATCACACAATACGGTCACAGTTGTACCTAGTCAAGGGGGTATATACTACAATGCAAGTCTTCTATAGTCTCACAGAACATGCTATGTCTCAATCAGTCAAATCAAAAAACAACACAGGGTCAAATAGTACATGATCACATAATTAGTTGTATGAGTATATATATATATATATATATATATATATATATATATATATATATATGGAAACCCCTCATTTTATTGCAGAAAGGCTCAAAATGCCGAAGCCTATACAAGAATACCCCAAGGCACAAAATGCCGACGCCTATACAAGTATACCAACAAAACCTGAAAACAGGAGGCTAGGAGAGAAGAGATACCCAAAAGTTTGTCTGTCCATGCAAACAGATGTTCCTGATCTTACGACACTGCCGGAAGACCTCCCAAATAACCTTATCGACATTGTACTGGTGGCCCTCGTATCTCGCCTTATTACGATTCTTCCATAATACCCACGTAGCAGCTGCTGCTACGATCTGGTGACCATGGGAAACGGAAGCCCAGCCAGCCAAGAGATCGTAGAAGCACCCGCCTCCCTGAGCATGGCTGCAACGTTGGGACAGTACTCGCCAGACCTTGACGGGTAGTTCCCCCTGACAGAGGACGTGGTCGATGGTTTCCGTCTGACGTTCGGAACAACAATAGCATGCAGACGCTAAGCTGAACCCAATAGTGAGCAAATTGTCATTAGTGGGTAGCTTCTTCCGAAATACCCTCCAAAGAAGGATGGACCACTTCTTGGGGATGCAAGTCTGCCAGAAGGCTGTAATTATCGGAGTTGGCGTCCCGCGGCCATGAGCTACCTGTCTGGCCGAGCGCACTGAGAAGCACCCCTTAGGTTCGGCCAACCATCGCCACTCATCTGCTTCGTTTCCTATCCTCAGAACTCGATGTCGAATACAGTCTTCAGCCTCATCTCCGGCCCACTCACGGACCTTGCCCTAATTCCAGTCGTTCCCGGAGTAGTCCCACAATTCCTTTATCCTACAGTTCCCCCGGGACGCCGGAAGGCTGTGGAGCAAGGAATCTCCAGCCCAACGTTCAAGGAAGGTCGAGGATTCTCTATCGCCCAAATGAAGGCAAATAATCGGTTCGGCGATATTGTGCCCGATGAGGATACGACGCCATGTCGCAAAGGATCTGCTGTTGTGGATGGCCTGTGACGAGTGAATGTGCTTAAAGTATCTGTACTTCATGAATCTAGCCCATAAATTCTGATTTGTACGAAGCTTCCACCACAGCTTCGTCAAGAAGGCATCAATAATGTGAGAAGGTTTTACGAAGCCCATGCCCCTTCCTCCGTGGGACTAGCCATGGTGTCCCAGCTAGCCCAATGATGCTTGACTTGGCCTCCATTGTGTCCCCAAAAGAAGTTGCTAAGCATGCTTTCAACCGTAGAGAGAACCTTCTTGGGAGGGGAGCTCGCTGCCAGGGTATATATGGGTATGGATGTGAGAACATGTTTGATGAGGATCATCTTGCCGCCTGGGAATAAGGTTGCGTTGTGCCACCCCTCCAATTTTCTTCTGATTTTGTTAATCAGCTCATCAAAAATGCCCGCGTTAGATTTACCGTACGCTAGTGGGCATCCGAGATATTGGAACGGAGGGTGTTTAATGGAGAAAGAGGTAATATTGGAGATGTTAGCCGCGTTCTCTCTCTTGATGGTATGGTGGGCATAGATGACGTACTTAGCGGGATTGACCTTCTGCCCGGAGCAAGAAGAGTATCTTTGGAGGGTGTTGTGGACCACCTCTACCGACCCGACATCAGGATATGAATATGAGGATATCGTCCGTATATGCCAGGTGGGTGATGATCGGGCATCCGCTGGCAGTATGAAAGTGCTGGAAGTTCGGTGTGCTAACCATGTTGTTCAGATTTCTGCTCAAAGCTTCCGCCGTAATGATGAAGATGGTGGATGATAAGGGATCTCCTTTCCTGACACCGCGACTCGATTTGAAGAATCCATCGGCTTGACCATTGATCACCGTAAAAAATCAGGAGTTGCTGATCGATCTCCATACGATATTGGTCCAGGTTTCTGAGAAACCGAATGCCCTGAAAATCCAGATCATGAATTGCCAATCCAGACTGTCATCAGCTTTCTCCATGTCCAATTTGATCGTAATGTTTTCTCCTCTAGCAGGAAGCTTCATGCAGGTGATTAAATTTTGAGCAAGCATAATGTTGTCCTGGATGTTTCTATCTCGGATGTAACCACTTTGCTCCTCAAAAATGATCTTGGGAAGCAAGTCTGACATACAGGAGGCGATGATCTTGGAGATGATCTTGTTGGTGAAGTTGCACAGACTAATGGGACGGAAGTCACGAAAAGTCTCTGGGTTATCTTTTTTCGGAATAAGGATCAGGTTGGAGGAAGAGATGGCTCTGGGGTAAGTAGCTCCCTGGAAAAAGGCAGTTACCACTTCTTGGATGTCTTTCTTGATTATATCCCAGCACTCTCGAAAAAAAACCTCCAAAAATCCATCCGGACCTGACGTACTGTGTACATCAAGGGCCCAGACCACATCTTTCACCTCCTGTTCGGACGGAGGAAGATCCAGCTGACGGTTCTCGTTGTCGTTTATGAGGTAAAGGATCGCTGCCAGGAAGTTATTGTCTCTGTGGACCCTTTCTTTGGTGAACAGCTGAGAGTAGAACTTTTCGGCAGCCACTTGGATTCTCCGTTGGTTACTGATGATGGTCCCTGATTCGTCGGCAATCTGATGGAGGGTGAGTTTCTGTCTGCGATCGTTGGCACAGGCATGGAAGTAGGCTGCAATTTTGTCCCCCTCCATGTCTCATTTAAGCCTCGCTTTCTGTTTCCAGAAGTCAGTTTTGACTTTCAGCCGGAATTTGAGAATGGCTTTGGTGAGGTTAAGAGCGGTCCTGGCTGCAGACGATCGGTCTGTTGTGAATAGGGCCTCGGCACGCGTTACATCATCTTCGACAATACGAACGCCCTGAAAAATATCCCCATATGCCTGTTTACTCCAAGTCGAAAGGGCTTTCTTCATTGCTTTAAGCTTGTTGGTGACCCTGATGAGCGGGTCAGAGGAACTCGCACGGTTTCAGGCTTCCGCAACAACGTGCTTGAATTGTGGGTGCTCGCTCCAAAAGTCAAGAAAATGGAAGTTCTTTTTAATCTGAGTGGAGTTGCTTTTAAATTCAACCAGCAGGGGAACGTGGTCGAATTCGATGGCATTGAGGTGAGAGAGATTGGAGATGATCCCCATCCCATGCCAGAGGGTGTTAGTGAGGGCCCTATCAAGGCAAGAGTATTGTCGGCGGTCACCTTCCTGCATGCTGCACCAGGTAAACGCATTGCCTGTGAACTGGAGTGGATACAGGTTGGCATTAAAAATAAAATTATTG
Organism: Iris pallida; assembly: GCA_029216955.1. NCBI lineage: Eukaryota > Viridiplantae > Streptophyta > Magnoliopsida > Asparagales > Iridaceae > Iris > Iris pallida. The sequence continues at coordinate 800,257 of JANAVB010016400.1, read as the reverse complement.
AAATCTTGTATGGCCGTATGGGGTGGTGGGCGGCCGCCAGATTTCTCCTCTCTACAGGTGATAGCATTGAAATCTCCAATACAAAGCCACAAAAAGTTAATATGGTTGAGGTGGATGTCGAGGAGGTCTTGCCAGAGCTGTTTGCATTCGGCAATGTCGCAGCTACCATGAACCGCAGACAGAATGGTGCGCCTGGAGAGAAAGGGGTGCTCCATCCAGCACGAGAGGGCCTTCCTAGAGTCATAGATAACTCCAATCTTGACGTCCATCGAGTAGAGGATCCAAATGTCGTGGCTTCCAGCAATAGCTGTATTGAATCCTAACTACAGCTGGATGGTTTTGATTTTCTTGGGGGAATCTTGGGTTCAAGGAAAATCAAGATGTCAATCTTATGGAGTTTTTTTAGGCTAGTAAGATGCCTCATGGTGGGTTTATTAGCCAGGCCACGAACATTCCAGGATAGGATGTTAAACATTAATGTTGTTGGATGGGGCACTTTTTATCCGCTTGGCAGCGGATCTGGTGCGCATGATCGACGGCTCAGTGTCCTCTATATTATCTATTTTTTTATGTTGATGGTTGCCATCGCCACCATGGAGCTATCGAGTATTGGTTCCTCAGCTGTTGTGGGGGGATGTCTTTTGCAGGTTGTAGCCTTTCTCCAGCGGAATCCAGGATGGCCTCTACTGTGGGTGAGGGTTGTAGTTTTTCTCCAGTGGAATCCAGGATGGCCTCTTCTAGGGGGATAATAAGGGTGTCTTTTGCACATCTGAATAGTTTTCCTGCAGATTGGAAGGGAAATCCTGCGGCCATGACTTGTTGTCCTTTAAGAATCTGTTCTGGTCCCAGGATTGCTAGGGCTTCATATACGGTAACCACATCGCTTGAGGGATGGCTGACAGAGATCTTGTTTGGGACAGTTCGGGGGTCTATGGAGGATTTCGCGACAGCCTCCATTGGGATATCTCTGGGTGGCACCATCTCAGAGCTTGGTCCAAAGGGCTCGTAGGAGTCTCCAAGGATAGCAAGCGCCTGAGAGGACTCAATGTCTTCCGAGTCAAGGGCATTGAACTGATTAAAGAGGGGGAGGGTCGGGGGGGGGGAACCATGCACCATTGTTGTGCTAGATAAGGGGACCTTGACTGGCGTGCCTTCACATTCGTCGAATCTAACATGGGTGTTCGACAGCATAAGCAGGGGTAGGTTGGGCTGCGATTGTTGATTCCTGCTGACTTTAACAGGGGCCACTACAACAAAAAGACCTATTAATGATGCTTGATAAGTGGTTTTCATGACGGCTAATGTGGAAGCGTCATCAAAGTTCAGCAAGACTAGAATCTATGACGATTTATATTAAAAACGTTATTGATAGTGCTCCAGTGATACGAGCGTTATAAAAAAAGCACGAAAATTTAAGTCGAAACCTCGACTCCCCCGTAATTCTCCCGCACTTAAGATAAATTCTAAACCCTCTCTCTTTCTCATTCTTCTTCTCCTCCCGCTCCCCAACTCCCCTCAGCCCACTCCCCGCTCCCCCACTCCCCTCAGCCCGCTCCCTGCTCCCCAACTTCCCTCAGCCCGTTCCTCGCCTCCCTCGGTTACAGACTCCACCGCAGAAGGAAGGTTGTCACCGACGTAGCCTACACCACCAGTTTGTCCTAAAATCTCGATCATTGCTTATTTTATGTCCTAAATTCTGTCTCGACATGATTTTAGTAAAATCTCCTAATTTTTGACAACCGTACATGCATCCATCTCTCCAAAATTAGGGTTCTTTTAGGGTTTCCCGACGTCTCCGTCCATGTCGGCGATGATCCGAAAAGGGCTGCATCATCATTGACTTCTCTTGATTAAGTGAGTGATTTTGATTTGGATTTTTTTTCTAAAAAAGATTTTGTTGGGAATTGTTCTATGTGCGCTTCATGTTCGATGAAATAATTATAAGTACCAAATTCTTGTGTTCTTTGTTTTTTTTTTGTTTTTTTGTTCAAGGGAGTGTAATTGCATTTGGGGAGTAGAGTCCGAAGCCTCTCCACAGTCACAGCCGCGAACCGGTGAGGTACTGTGCGTGCCTGCGAGCCGAGTCCGAAGCCTCCCTTCGGATTCTGACACTAAATTTTGGGGTATAAATTCTAAACTCTTGATTGATTTCAGTTTCTGGGTTTATTTTGTTTGTCGATGATGTTGTTGGATCTCGATCCCTACATAAAAAGGGTTTCGATCGACTGATACGTGTTGGGTTCGATTTTGGCTTGACGATCCTATGATTGTCTTTGTTTGTGAAGTGCGAATGATCTTTAGATCATGTTCGGTTCTTTACTTACTGTTGGATTATTTTCGGTTTTGGGTTACCTAGCTGTTGTTGGAATTATTTGTGATGCATGTATTATTGGTTTGGGTTTCTTGTATAAATTATTGCTTAGGTTCTCCTTCCTATACTTGATTTGGGATGTTGGTTTAGGTTTTCCTTATTATACATGTTGGGTTGGGAAAGATTTCTTTGCTGTAGGAGATATTTTGCTGTTTGGATTAAAATTGTGGGTTGGGTATCTATTATGCATGATGGGTTTAACTTGGTACTGTGGGTGTTTTTGTTGGGAGCTTTTCGATATAAATTACATACGGGTATATATTAGTTGGGAGTATTTCTATTTCGGGATTAACATCTCCATTAGCATGCATGCGTCGTTGATTTTGGGACTACGTCCACTATGCCATGCCTGGATGTTTTACTTTATTTGTCGATTTCGGTTTTTATTAGAGTACTCTGATACTCTTGGTGATGGTCGTTCGACCAAATGAACCAAAGCGTTGCAGATCGTATCGAATACACTGGCTCCGTGTCGGGACGTGTCCTATACGTGTTATGGCACGCTACTACAGCAGATGATGATTGATCCTTATCTGAGACATCTTATATATCTTATTTCGTTTCTTGTCGTTGGTCGTAGTTGGCATGTTGGTACTGTTGGGTTGTTCATTCTGGGTGCAGATACGCTCGTGTTTGTACGAGTCGATACTGGACACGGATGTGAGGATACCTTCATATCGATGATGTAGCCTCTCCACAGTTGCAGCCGCGACCCGGCGAGGTGCTGTACGTGCCTACGAGCCGAGTCTGAAGCCTCCCTTCGGATTCTGACACTAAATTCTGGGGTATAAGTTCTGGGTTTATTTTGTTTGTCGATGATGTTGTTGGATCTCGATCCCTACATAAAAAGGGTTTCGATTGACTGATACGTGTTGGATTCGATTTTGGCTTGACGATCCTACGATTGTCTTTGTTTGTGAAGCGCGAATGATCTTTAGATCATGTTCGGTCCTTTACTTGCTGTTGGATCATTTTTGGTTTTGGGTTACCTAGCTGCTGTTGGAATTATTTGTGATGCATGTATTGTTGGTTTGGGTTTCTTGTATAAATTGTTGCTTGGGTTCTCCTTCCTATACTTGCTGTGGGATGTTAGTTTAGGTTTTCCTTATTATACATGTTGGGTTGGAAAAGATTTCCTTGCTGTAGGAGATATTTTGCTATTTGGATTAAAATTGTTGGTTGGATATCTATTATGCATGATGGGTTTAACTTGGTACTGTGGGTGTTTTTGTTGGGAGCTTTTCGATATAAATCACATGCGGGTATATATTAGTTGGGAGTATTTCTATTTCGGAATTGATATCTCCATTAGCATGTATGCGTCGTTGATTTTGGGACTACGTCCACTATGCCATGCCTGGATGTTTTACTTTACTTGTCGGTTTCGATTTTTATTAGAGTATTCTGATACTCTTGGTGATGGTCGTTCGACCAAATGAACCAAAGTATTGCAGATCGTATCGAATACAGTGGCTCCATGTCGGGACGTGTCCTATACGTGTTATGGCACGCTAGTACAACAGATGATGATTGATCCTTATCTGAGACATCTTATATATCTTATTTCGTTTCTTGTCGTTGGTCGTAGTTTATATATTGGTACTGTTGGGTTGTTCATTCTGGGTGCAGATACGCTCGTGTTTGTACGAGTCGATACTGGACATGGATGTGAGGATACCTTCGTGTCGATGATGTAGCCTCTCCACAGTTACAGCCACGACCCGGCGAGGCGCTGTGCGTGCCTGCGAGCCGAGTCCGAAGCCTCCCTTCGGATTCTGACACCTAATTCTGGGGTATAAATTCTAAACTCTTGATTGATTTCAGTTTTTGGGTTTATTTTGTTTGTCGATGATGTTGTTGGATCTCGATCCCTACATAAAAAGGGTTTCGATCGACTGATACATGTTGGGTTCGATTTTGGCTTGACGATCCTACGATTGTCTTTGTTTGTGAAGCAGAAATGATCTTTAGATCATGTTCGGTTCTTTACTTGCTATTGGATCATTTTCGGTTTTGGGTTACCTAGCTGCTGTTGGAATTATTTGTGATGCATGCATTGTTGGTTTGGGTTTCTTGTATAAATTGTTGCTTGGGTTCTCCTTCCTATACTTGTTGTGGGATGTTGGTTTAGGTTTTCCCTATTATATATGTTGGGTTGGGAAAGATTTCTTTGTTGTAGGAGATGTTTTGCTATTTAGATTAAAATTGTTGGTTGGGTATCTATTATGCATGATGGGTTTAACTTGGTACTGTGGGTGTTTTTGTTGGAAGATTTTCGATATAAATCACATGCGCGTATATATTATTTGGGAGTATTTCTATTTCGGGAATGACATCTCCATTAGCATGCCTGCATCGTTAATTTTGGGATACTTTATTTGTCGATTTCGGTTTTTATTAGAGTACTCTGATACTCTCAGTTTTTCGATATAAATCGTAGACTCTAAAATTGACAGACTCTAAAAGTGAGGGTTTTGCTTTCTTTTTCAGGATTTTGCTATACGTACATGTGCTATGGACAGTCTTCATGTGACCAAGTTAAAGCTTTATAAGTGTGCTTCTTCGCTACAGTATCTGTGAGATTTTTGATGTCGTTAGTTTTGATGTAGCTAAAGTGTACTCTATATTGGATACTCTATATATTTTGAGAAGATGTATATAATGAAATGGAGAAATGTAGAATGGTAGCTAAAATACTCTATTTTGAGACAATGAAATGGAGAATGGTACTTTATATTACATTTCAATGCTTTGTTGTGAATATGGTTCAAAGTGGTTGTTTTCGAATTGAATTGAGCAGCGTTTGGAATGTCATGCAGTATAGAGCGTTATAAATGTGATACAACGACCATATACATCGGTTTTTCATAACTATCCATAACGCTTTGAAAATGAAATGTAGCAAAAATTCAACCTATTAATGACGGTTTTGGATGAATTATCTGTAACGCTTTTAAAAACATTTATAACACCCGATTTCATAACGCTTGGACTGAGAAAAAAAGTGTCATAGTTTGCAATTAATGACGCTTTTTAGCCGTCATTAAAAGGTATTTTTGTTGTAGTGGGCATCTTTCTGGACTATTTTTCTCTTGAGCTATGGATGAAGACGAAAACAGTGTTCTGCTAGGTGCTCGTGCAAATGGCAGTGTTTACAGAAAATAATGTGGTTGTCGTAGACTACTAGCTGTGTGTGCATCTGGTTGCCTAGCTCAAGGAGAATGTGATTGGGGGGCTCGTTGGTGAGGTCGAGTTCCACACATATTTTAGCGTAGTGGGCTTTAGTAAGGTTTCTTGTTTCCTCTACTGTGGCTACATACGTCCCAAAAGAGTTGGCAATTCGTTTGAAGGCCGCTGGAACGAAGCAGATGAGGGGCAGGTTTGGAAGAGTCACCCAGGCTGCCACCTTCGCTAAGTCTGCTTTGGTGTTAAAGCTCGTTGACCACCTGATAAATCTTTATCTGGTGGAAGTCAACCCTACCGGTGCCCTTGGACCATACGGTCCTGTGGTCAAGCTCGGAGGAGAGGTGCAACAAAATATGCCTGGGGTCCAGAGGGGCAACCCGATATTCTGCGGAGAGCCGCCAACTGGCAATAACCTCCTTAACTCGGTCAAGTTTCGGGCAGTCGAAGGAAAATTTGAGGACGAAGGTGTGGGAAAGGAGGTAGAAAGGGAGAACAGCTCCTGATCTGAGAAGGGGACCTTAGGCACAGGAGATTCTGAAGGGTACTCAACCTCCGAAAGCGGGACGTCAGGGAATAGGAAACCCTTCTTAACTGCACGGTCAGGGCGAAGCTTATCGGCATAAGAAGGCTGCGGGACACCAAACGAATGGAGGGTAACCAGGGCACCGCCGGAGGGGGGCACGACATCGGAGGTCAGGGATGGCGAAGCGACAGCCAGCTTAGAAGCCGTAATCGGACGGGGGCTCCGGGGCTGCTGGGAGGGAGGAGAATGTGAGGGGGAGGGTGAGGCGGAGAGGAGGAAGAGCGCGCCAACAAGGAGGGAGGTACGCACGGGGGAGCCGGGTCCCGCAGACAGTGTCCAAGAGCAAGAAGGTCAGCCGGGAGCTTGCGGCCAGTTGACGATCCCGGATTGGGGAGACGAGCGACGGCAGCGCCGAGCGATGAGGTGGAGGGGCCTGCGCCAGCTGGGACTTCCATAAAGTTTACAGGAAGGGCAACCACAGGGGAGGAGGAACAGGCGCCCGAGGAGCCACCACACCACGACTGGGCAGGAAAAATGCCAGCGGTGATAAAGGGCTCAACGGTCGAGCACCTAGCTAGGGAGGCGACGGCAACACCGAACAGGTGCCCGACTCGGGAGGGAGGGGCCATGCACCCATGGAGGAGGGAAGGGGCCATGCGCCCACAATAGAATTGGGCCATGCGCTCGAAGCTCGGTGGATGGGCCATACGCCGAAGCAGATGGAAGGGGGCCTGCGCCCGCAGCCGAATCCAGGTGGATGGGTCATGCGCCCGAAGCCGATGGAAGGGGGCATGCGCCCGCAGCCGAAGGAAGATGCCATGCGCCCAACTGAGGATATGGCCATGTGCCCACCTGGAGATGGGGCCAAGCGCCCAGGTGAGGGATGGGCCATGCGCCCAGGGCCGCATGACCAGCAAGTTGGGGAAGAGGCTCTGCACCCAAAGGGGATGGGCCAGCATAGGGCCCCCCACGCGTCAATCCTCCCTCGTAGAGCGCAGAGCTCGAGGCGAGGACATTGGACGGGAGATTGAAATTAGAAAACGGTGGGCGGGAAACCATGGATCGCGAGAGTGGCTCCTACACGGATGTCGGAGTGCCCGCACCGGTGGAGGGGAAGGAGATCTCGAAGGGGGCGGAGATGGATACTCCGGCGGGGGCGGGGATTACCGGGCCACGCCAGGTCGCAGGGGGAGGAGAGGCTGTAGGAGGATGGGACGACGGTGGGGGGAGGGGGTGGACGAAGGAGGGGGATGAGGGAGGGTGGGAGGGGAGGATGATCGGCATTGGAGGGTGAGGATGAGCGGATTCGGGAAAGCCGGATGGCCGCGAGGGGGGAGTCGAAGGGAAGGACAGTCCGGAGACAGCTAGAAGGTCGGGGGGGAGGGCCATAGAAGGTCGGAGGGGGAGAGGCTGAAGGGGAAGCAGGAGAAGGAAGGAGGAGCGCTTTTGTGTGTGTGTGTGTATGTGTGTATGTGTGTGTGTGTATATATATATATATATATATATATATATATATATATATACACACACACACACATACACACACACACACACAAACACACACGCACACACACACACGAAGGATCCGACGCCTCTTTCATGTGGAGCGCTTTTGCGGCGACCTCAGGCCTTGATCTCCATACCTGTCACTAACAAATTTTAGAATAAGGATATTTTGGTAATTGTAAATTTTTGATTATTTTATTAGTATTTTAATTGGGGATGTGATTTGGTCTTTTGATAGTTGAGAGATTTGGTCTTTTGCTAGTTGAGACTTTAGAGACTTAGCCTAGTGTCTAACCATGACCATAGAGACTTAGCTTGCATGTTAGACTTGTGTTTAGATCCTAATCTAACTAGGAGATGACTTAAGTTCATTTAGAGATTTGGTTTAAGTTAACTTAAGTCATCTCCTAGTGAAGACTAGGAGATGACTTTAGTTCATTTAGAGATTTGGTTTAAGGTGTTTGTTGGGCCTTTAGATTGAAAGCTTCACTAGCTTGCTAGAGAGAAGCCCATAGCCCACCACATGAACCAAAACCCTAACCCTAGCCATGCTTGGCGAGCCCATAGCAGCAAGAGAGGCCCCCTTTCCCCCCATTTAATGTCTCTTCATTCATTTCTTGCCTCTTTTGAAAAGCCCCTTCAAACCCTAGTTTATTCTTCCCCAAATTTCTCTAATTTCTTCATTTCTCTCCCAAATTGAGCCTAGTCTCTTGCATTGAGATCTATTGCTGCTGTAGAGGCTATAGGAGGCTAGCTAGCAAGGATTTGGAGCACATTGGCCCATAGCTTTTGGAGAAGGACATCTTCCTTAGGGCTTTTCTTTGAGATCTAACCCTCAAAAGGTAAATAGCTCTAAACCCATTTAAATTTCTGTTTTCTCTTCATGAATGCATCCATCTAGGAGCCCCAGACCTGTAGATTTAGTTTGGTAGGATTTCATATCCGTTTGGTAGGCGTATCGGACGCGTGTCAGTGTATTGGAATACGTGTTCGATGAAATGCCTCTATGAACTGTTTATTCATATTTTCTAAAACAAAATTTATAAATCTATGGCCCTATATGTGTGTTTTGATTCCCCCAATCTCTGAGCACGATTCGAGTTTGTGTCCGTGTCCAAATCGAACATGCATGCGCTATACGAGACACTGTACGCGTGTCCTGCTACTCGTGCACGATTTCTCCTCGTGTAGAACACGTGGACACTTGCCATTTTGCATAAAGGTGGGGGCCATGACCGAAAAGTCATCTCCCAAGTTTTGTATCAGATGGATTCATGTCGGACACGATATAGAGTGTGCACGCATTTTGTACTGACTGCGCACAGTCGAATTTCTTCTACTGATAAGCATCTCGTGTCCCTCATGGACACATTGTGGACACCAAGTGAGGTATTAACCACCTAGGCCTACCCATCCTGGACACGTGGACACAAGCACATGGCCTCTAGTGCACTGTGTCATGTCCTCTTGGGCCCAACGCACCCCGACCACACCATTACCTATACTGTTTTCTGATACTTGCTATCTGTGATATTTTAGATACCTCGTGTCCAGTTTCCTGGACACGTAAACACCCATTGACACGTGCACATTTGTGTGACACCTCTGTACACACTTTTCCCTAATTTTAAATGATTATATACATGTATAATGGGATGTATCATAGTATGTAGATATATGTATATATGTTTCCTTTGTATATTAACTGTTCATATAAACTGAGATTTTGAATATATAAACTGAGTTTAAAATGAGAAACTGAGATTTGAATGAACTTTGGGTTTTGTTTATATAAGCTGAGATTTCATAAACTGATAATTAGGTTTTAGTGCTATGTGGAAATAGGATTTGTTGGAATATATACATGTAGGTAAATTATATTTTGTGTATGTTAAATTCATGTTAATAGTAAAATGAAATCTGATAATGTTAGGAATTTGTTTTTGGGTTTTAAATTGATATATAAGATTGGGTTAAGGTTTAAAACTGTCACACACTCAATACACACACTCACGTATAGCTAATTACCCCTTCACTCTCTCTCTCTATATATATATATATATGTATGTATACACATATATAGCTATCTTTAAATACATGTATATAGCTAATGTATATGTATTGTATATATATGTACGTATAGTTGTATTGATGTGGATTTTGAGTTGTACATATATTGCATATATAATATGTGGTATATTCATGTTATACATTGGTTTTGCTATGTAGGGCTATAGGCCATGTACTTGGTAGTATAGTCTTGGTTTAGATATATGTGTATATATATGATATACATTTATACCTAGACATTGGTTAGGACTAAGATTGACTAACCTAGACTAGGCCTGTCAATGGTAGACCGAAAATCAGTATCCGATCCGTATTCGAACCGAAAATATCCGAAATTTCGGATACGGATACGGATTCGGATATCATATAGGATATTTATCGGATATCGGATACGGATACGGTAAGTGTCATATCCGAACCAATAATATCCGAACCAATAATATTTAAATTATTTAATAAATTTAAAATATATTCAATGTATGCATGGGACTATTAGTTATATATGTGCTTGTGTGGAGAATTTTTTGGTGCAAATGTATTCAATGTATGTATGGAATCTATTGCTTATGATATTTTAATGTAAAAATCTGCACATATATCTGACAAAATCTGTTGTTCCAATGTAAAAATCTGCTGCTTCTGATATTTCATTGTGGAAATCTGCTGTTCTAGACAAAATCTGTCGTTTTAATGTGAAAATCTGTTGTTTCTTGACAAAATCTGCTGGTTCTAATTTTTTTTCTTCCCTTTTTAAATATTTTTTTAGTAATCATATTGGTTCGGATATTATCCGATATCCGTTAAAATTATCGGTAACGGATACGGTAGCCAAAACTTCTATCCAATCGGATATCGGATAGTTATCGGATATATCTGATAGTTAATGGTTCGGATATGGTAATGTCAATATTCGACCAATAAGCTACCATTGACAGGCCTAACCTAGACTAGATTTGACTAGACTTGGACTTGTTAATAATGTTGACCTAGTTTAACTATATTGTTGACCATAGTTAACAAGTGTTGACTTATGACCTAGAATTGACTAACCTAAACTAGTTGACCATTGTTGACCAAACCCTAGATAGTTTGACCATAGTTGACTATAGTTGACCTAGTTTGACTGTATAGTTGACCAGAGTTGACCAAGAGTTGACTTTAGCCTAGATTGACCGAGAATCATATAGAATGCATTATAAAATTTATTTTTACCATTATGGATACATTGTGACCTGTGTTGCTCTAAATAGGACTCAGTTACTCTGATTTGGACATCTATTCTCTTCGAACATTCAGGATATCAAGCTAGTACATTCTCTGATCGTTTCATACTTGCTGGGACTTATATTCTTACTCTAGATTACTTTACTTGATGTTGTCACGTTGTTAACACAGATTGGTACTATATGGATCTTTTTATGAGATGTTATCCCCCTCCGGAGCATCGGATACGTCATGTCATGTGCTTTTCACTTACATCATGTATTCCTGTGCTTCCACCATTCATGTATGCTCATGTGATTCATGTACTCTCATGTTCGCAGAGCCTTTATGTATAACTATTCATGTGCACTCACTTATTGAGCTTCATATGAAATCATGTACAATAATATAACTTGTCTAGATCCTTGTGTATTGATTGGGGTACGTGGGAGTAGAAGTGGTTATGTGATCAATTCCAAAGTAGGTTTTCATGTGCAACTCTATAGCTTATTCATGTACAAATTTTAAGCCGTTTACGTAACCATCTTGTGCTCTAAATCACTAGTCACTTACAGTTCTTTACTTATAGTAGATATTTTCAGTTACAGATACCTCTCTTACTTTTGATGTACATTTCTTCCAACGTTTTATGTATCTTACTCTATTACATGCTTTATATTTCCTGCCATGATATGAACTGTTTGAGATTATTTGCTCGTTCCTGTCCTGAATGGACCTGTTGAAAATATTATAGATGACACCAAGGAGTTCTGCCCTACGTATTATGGAGCAGCCATAGATGACACTTGCGAGCTGGACTCTCAGGAGGATCCAGCTCTGGCTGAGGATACCACCCCTTCTATTTAGATTAGCTTAGCTAGGCTTGTCTTTCATTTGGCTTTGTATTGACATTCTGAGTTGTATTATGTTTCTGGATGTTGAGTTGTGTCATTAGACACTTAGACTTCTTTCCTCTGTTTGTATTTCTCTTGTGATTTCTTATCTATCATATCGTACCTTTCTATCTTAGATTTGTGATTGAGCTGTACTTTCTATATTGTCCTCCGATTGGAGAGTATATATTGTACATGTACCTTTTACTGTGTTAGATGTATGTGACCTAGGACAGCGTTCTATCGCCGATACTGCGACGTAGGCTGGACGTACCCACTTCTTGTGCTCCTATACTGGGTGCGTGTCGTAATACGTTTTTAGTGGTGGCCCATGCAGGTCTAGATTTCGTAGTGGTACTCGAACTAGAGTATCACTACAGCCTGCAGTAGGATATAGGATATAGTTTTTTTTGAGGTACTCATTCACATTTAGGAAAAACTCTTATCTAATTCCTGCTATCTAAATTCTTGCTGATTAATTGCTTTCTTTTGAAATAAACTGTCCTCCTTTGATTATATCACTTCATTCTCAGTAATTGATTTCTTCTTTAATTTGTCTTCATGATGGTTATTGAGACACGATCCCATCGCTCCGGTCCAGGGGATACTACTGAGAGGCCTGCCACCTCTCGTCCTATTCAGCAGGTCCCCGAGATCGCAGCTCCCCTCATTCCTGCTCATGTCGGAGCTTCTGCAGCTTTCAGGGGTGCACCTCCACCTGTTCGGAGGCTGACCCTGGTAATCCCAGATGTGTTACAATAGCAGCAGCAGCTGCCTTCGGGATTGATCGACGCAGCTCAGTTATTCGCCTTCTTCCAACAGATGATGGAGACCCAGCAGCGCCAGTCTGATGACTTCAGACACGGTATAGATAATGCCCATCAGTTGGCCATGACGACTGTGGAGAGGGTTACTATGCAACCGTATGGAGGTCATGCAGGACCGTTGAGCACCTCTAGAGGGGGTGAATAGAGTGAGTGCAAGTGCAGCAGAAAATTATCACCAATTTAAAAATTAAACAGATAACTATGGCAGTAAGTAAGAGACATTAAATAAATATAGTAAAAGATAGAGAGATCAAACTCAGTGACACAACAATATATGGTATCCCTCTGAGAGGACTAATCCAGTCTCGAGTACTCTTGCTCGATGTTAATCCACTATGGCACAAGCTAATTGAGATCTTGCAGTCTCTTATAACATCATGCTTGGTGACAAGTGCACGACCAACTTCACAACACCGTACTTGGTGACGAGCGCACGACCGGCTCCATAATAGATATAATTTCTGTACTTTGAACAACCTCTTTACAACTCTTGAGAACAAAAAGACTCTAGATCGAAATAGATATTACTGGATTTTAGCTAAGAGGAGTGTAGGTGTGATATGAAAACTTTTGATCGGGTGAAAACACTTATTGAATAGAAAAGAGAAGATGAAGAATGAATGAGTGATTTGAAATAAAAAAACTCTCTTCTATTTATAGGTATTTTCTAGAACCGAACTCGAACAGAGTTCTGGCAGAGTTCTGATGCAAAGATTTCGTATATGAACGTTGCATGCAGATTTGGAGGCAACAAATATTTGAATTTAAACAGACCGAACTCGGGCAGAGTTCGGACAGAACTCGGGCCGAACTCGGTTTGAGTTCTGTCTAGGAAAATATTGAACATTTGTCAAATTCTGTTGCAAAAATGGATTTAAAATTTTTGGTGGATGGAGTATAAATATGTAGGCTTTATAGAAATGTGGACTAAGATTAACCTAAGCCAGTATTACCTAGTCGATCTTACAATTTATATCCTAGACTCAATAAAGTTAAAATACATAATAAATTATAAAATGACTCGGACTGGATTCCAATGAAAGTAAGCTTCAGACTGATGATTTACGTGCTTGATGATGTAGTAGTACGCTTGTTGATATTGATTTCACAAGTCCTGAAATGATTAGCAGCAGTTCGTATATTTTGTGTATTGACTTAAGTTCATGTCGATTATTAAAATTGGGTGTGACCATAAAATGGGCCAACAATCTCTTCCATTTTGATAATTGACAAACTTGACTCTATACCAAAATATATCTAAAATAGAAAAAATAAAAGTACCAGAAAAAAATGGTTGTGTTTGTCTTTCTTTGATTTTTGATTTTGGTATTGTACTCTTTCTCCCCCATTGTCAATAAAAAAATGGTTTTAGCTCCCCCGTAATGTGTGAAGCCAACAATATACATCAAATAGACAAAGTGATACTAAAGAGATAACAACAGTTCACCAAATAACAACAGTTCCACAAAGTGCATAAAATTAACTAGTACTGAAAAGACTGAAAAAGTCATGCATAAAAAGAAAGATAAAATCATCATAATCATCACAAAAAGTGCTAATAAAATGTCTAACTAAAAAGTTTAGACATAAAAGAAAGCTACATCATAGATCATCATCTATCAGCTCTATCCACAATCCACCAGCTCAAGTCCGCATCATATAGGAGTGTCGTCACCGCCAGGAGCATCCGGAGGAAAATATGCAGCAGTAGGATGAAAGTGAAAGAAAGTCGTCTCATCTCCGAACCTGGGTCCTGGGAAGCCGGGGTGAAGAAGTATGGTCACTGGATGTGATGGGTCATGGGAGAGACTCCAGTGGAGATCAGCAATGCCATTCCGTAACACCTGAGCCTGGGTGATGTGGCGAAACTCTGAGTCAAGATAACTTTGATGACGTTGCACGGAGAGGGCAATAAAGTCATCAAAATGCTGATAAAATCCAGGGTCAAAACTCGGAGCAGGGGCTGGAGTAGCAGCATCAGGAGAAGGTACCTCAGGGTCAGCATCTAGAACTGGCTCAGCACCAGGAGGCAGATGAGGAGTAGGGTATAGCCTAGACCTACTGAGCTCTATGGCTGTGGAGGAAAAAGAACAGGTTTGAAGATCGATTTCAAACCTTCGAAAGATAGAGGCCAAATACATGGGATAGACGAGATTGCGTCCTGCATTTCTGTAGTTCAGCATCCAAGCCATCATGGTCTTGGTAACAGAAAATGGAATGCCAAAGTCTATATGATACATGGCGGATAACTCCAAGAAAGTAATCTCATCAGTGGATCCTTTCTTCGGAAGAAGAACAGAGAAAATGAACCTATGTAGTTCATATAAGTTTTGGTTAAGATTTTTATAATAGACTCTTCTAGGAACAGGTCTGGGATGGCAAAGAAGTTCTTTGAAGGAATCGAGAGTGACACCTTCAGGGAATTGGATGTGATGGATATCCACTAATGCTTCACCTACATCAGGAACATGGAAGTATTCACTAATGTCGGTGGCGCTGAATTCTAGTTCTTGCCCAGCAACGCAAGAATATAAATTTCCGTTAGGTTTTACTTGCAAGTTGCAGTAGAACATATAGACAGCGTTATCATAGATATTCTCGGCTACTTCGAAAAAGTCACGAAAGCCGAGACGGTCGAATGTGAGAGTGTATTCAAAAAATATAGTAAAGTTCACACGTGCTCCAGCACATATTCTACGACCAGAAAAGGAATCAAACCAAAGGCCCGAAAATTCCTTGTCAGGAAATAGACCGGAATCAAAATCATCGGAACTTATGGGTCTAGCTGGACTGAATACATTAGTGGGGACGTAGTCAGAAGAGGAAGATCCTACATGTGAGGAATCCACCTTTCTTTTCTGACTCTTGGGTGCCATAGATGAGAGGAAGGAGGTAATGGAGTACCTTGACAAAAGGAGGAAGAAGATGAAGAGGAACAGCCCATAAACTCCTGAGAAGCTTGAAATGAAGGAGAAAAAAGAGCTCTTGGGAGTAAAGGAGGCTAATTCTCGATTTTGTGGTGTAAAAAAGTGTTAGGAAGACGGAGTATAAATAGGGCTCGGGCCGGCTATTCGGTTTTGGAAGCTGAACAGCGTCGATCAAACTCGGTCCGAAGTCGGTCAGAGTTCGGTCCGAGTTCGGCTGCTTATATTTCCAATGCCATAAATGGAGTATTGGTTTTGAAAATTAAATTTATGACTGTTGACTTCTTCATTTAATAACTTCTATTACTTTGGATTAGCTGTAGGGGCGAGATCCCAGCTAGCGGTAGTCCGAAAACTAGTGCACCGTGTCGCTTCAGGCTATTTACACCTGTATGACAGAAGGACCCTTTCGGCTTGTACCCAAAATCATTTTTGTTAAATAAATTACGAAGTTTTGAGTCATAAAAATAAATTTAATTACCATACTACACTATGAATCTGAAAATTCAAGTATGCCGAGCTCTCGCCTCATTATGTTAAAACGGTCTTCAGCCAGTGGTTTTATGAAAATGTCTGCTAGTTGATGATCTGTATCAATAAACTCTAGGCAGATATCCATGTGTTGTTGATGATCACGTAAAAAGTGATGATGAATCTCAATGTGTTTTGTGCGTGAGTGACATACAGGGTTCTTAGTCAGATTGATAGTGCTAGTGTTATCATAATAAATGGAAATCTTAGTATAGAATAGATTGTAGTCTTCTAGGGTTTGCTTCATCCACAAAATTTGAGCACAGCAACGTCCTACGGCGATATACTCAGCCTCAGTAGTTGATAATGCTACAGAATTTTGCTTCTTACTAAACCAAGAGACTAAGGCCTTTTCTAGAAAATGACACGTACCGCTGGTACTTTTACGGCCTACTTTGCATCCTGCAAAATCTGTATCCGAGTAACCTATCAGGTTAACGGATTTGGTTTTAGGATACCACAAGCCGACTGTAGAAGTTCCCCTAAGGTATCGAAAGATACGCTTAATGGCACTTTGGTATCCGAGTTACCTATCAGGTTAAAGGATTTGGTTTTAGGATACCACAAGCCGACTGTAGAAGTTCCCTTAAGGTATCGGAAGATACGCTTAATGGCACTTTGGTGTGATTCCTTAGGATTTGCCTGGTATCATACACATATGCAAACACTGAACATAATATCAGGGCGACTAGCAGTTAAATATAATAACCTACCAATTATACCTTGATACTTACGCTGGTCGACAGGTTTGCCACTTTCATCAGTATCAAGCTTTGTGGATGTAGCCATTGGAGTTCCGATAGGCTTTACATTATCGAAGTCATACTTTTTCAGTATGTCCTTCGTATTCTTGGCTTGATTGATGAATGTTCCTTTTGAGTGTTGTTTGATCTGGAGTCCTAGGAAGAAGTTCAGCTCTTCCATCATACTCATCTCAAATTCACTCTGCATACACTTAGCAAACTCTTGACAAAGTTTTTCATTAGTAGAACCGAATATAATGTCATCAACGTATATTTGCACAAGAAGAATGTCATCATTTAAAGATTTGATAAACAAAGTTGTATCAACTCTTCCTTTTGAGAAACCATTATCAAGTAAGAAGGCACTTAGGCGTTCATACCAAGCACGAAGTGCTTGTTTGAGTCCATAGAGTACTTTCTCAAGCTTGAAGACGTGATCAGATTTTTGAAAATCTTCAAAGCCAGGGGGTTATTTCACAAAAACTTCTTCTTTTATAAATCCGTTCAAAAATGATTTTTCACGTCCATTTGAAATAATTTAAAATCATTAAAACATGCAAATGTACAAAACATGCGGATAGCTTCTAATCTAGCAACAGGAGAATATGTCCCGTCATAATCAATACCTTCTTCTTAATTATAACCTTGTGCCACTAGACGTACTTTGTTGCGTAGAACTTGTCCATCACTAAGTTTATTTCGGAACACCCATTTGGTACCAATTATCGATTGACCGATAGGTTTAGGAATTAGTTCCCAAATTTGGTTTCTCTTAAATTGATTTAGTTCCTCTTGCATGGCATTAATCCAAAACTCATCAGAAAAGGCATCTTCTATATTATTAGGTTCTATTTAGGAAATGAAAGCTACATTTGCTGCTATTTCAGAATCTCTAAGGGAGGAGCATGTACTTACACCTTTTGATACATCACCTCTGATGAGTGTCTCTGGATGGTCTGGGAAGAACTTTAATAATTCAAATTTATGAGCCAGATCTTCCACAGGACTCTTATCGATTTTTGGTTGTACACCTTCATCATCACTGTCGCTAGATCTGTGACTATTGAGCTCATCAAACGTAACGTTAATAGATTCTTCAACAATCATAGACCTTTTATTGAAAATCCTATATCCCTTACTCTTAGCAGCATATTCGAAAAATATCCCTTCGTCTGCTTTAGAGTCGAACTTACCCAAGTTGTCCTTATTGTTCAGGATAAAATAGCGACATCCAAAAACTTTAAAATAAGAAATGTTTGGAATCCTTCCAAACCAAAGTTCATATGGTATTTTTTTTTGAGATAGGTCGAATTAACACCCTATTTAAAATATGACAGGCTGTGCTAACAACTTCTTCCCAAAAATATTTAGGAAGATTATGGTGATTCAGCATAACTCTAGCCATTTTGCTTAGAGTACAGTTCTTCCGCTCCACAACACCATTCTGTTGAGGAATTCTAGGACAAGAAAATTCGTGGTAGTATCCACTATCATCATAAAACTTTTTGAAATCAGTATTTACGAATTCGCCATCATGATCACTTCGGATACGAGTAATCATGAAGCCTTTTTCGTTTCGTACCTTTTTGCAAAATATCTTAAATTCAAAAATAGCATCACTTTTGTTTGATAAAAAATAAACCCAAGTAAAATGAGAGAAATTATCAATAATAATAAAAGCGTAGAGCTTACCGCCAAGACTAGCGACTCTACTAGGACCAAATAAATCCATATGTATCAACTGCAAAGGTCTAGAAGTACTTACAGCGTTGATAGATTTAAATGCAGACCTATGTGCTTTGTTCTTTTCACAGTCAATGCATACCATATCTCTCTTGAATGGAATCTCGGGGAGTCATTTTACCAACTTCTTAGTGCTCAATCGTGAGATAGTGTCCATATTTGTATGCCCTAGTCTCATATGCCATAGCCTGCCAGCTTTCATCTAAATTAGCTACTAGGCATCTTTCTGCATTATTAGTACTCTCCAAAAAGAAAACATAAATATTGTCTTCTCTAATCCCTTCATATACGGGATTACCAGATGACATATCGTATATGGTACATTTGTCTTTTACAAAGTTGATACCATAACCATTATCAGCCAAATAACTTATGCTTAGTAGGTTATGTTTCAATTCTGTAACTAGACAAACATCTTTTATTACAGGATAAGGAGATATACCAATAGTGCCATTGCCAATTATATCACCTTTCAGATTATTTTCGAAGGAGATGTATCCTTCTTTCTTCATCGATAGCGTGGCGAATAAAGATGCATCACCAGTCATATGCCACGAACATCCGCTATCGAGGATCTACTTGCTTTTAGCATAAGAAGGTTGAGAGTCCACCTACAAAACAAGTAGATGAATCCTTTGGTACCCATTTACTGAAGGGTCCATATTGATTATTCTTAGGTCTCCAAAATAAAGTGTGATTGTCAACAAGTTTCCTTGCTAAACAATACTGTGATTTGTGTCCATGAGTACCATAATATGTACAAGTGAGTTTAGAAACAGTGGTAGTTGAAACTGTGTTGACATGCCTATTTGATTTTTTTGAAAACCTATACGTGAAAGCATGGTGATAGTCGTGTTTCTTTCGTACTTTCTGATTTTTAGCCTCTTAGGTGTATGCTTAGCATTAGGACTAAACTTAGGCTGTGTCATAGGTATTGCCTGTTTGCCTAACTTGATTTCTAACTTTTTAGAAACCACAACAGACTCTTCATATTTAGCAGTCATGTCTGAGAGTCTTTGTTCTGTGACTAAGTGCTTCTTCTTCTCTATGTCATATAACTCTTGTATTTTGACATAGTCTTTTTTTTTCTTATCAACCTCAAACTTTCTTTCTTATCAACCTTGAGGATAGCCTCATGATAGTCTACCTTGAATTTGGTTATCTCTTCCGTGTTACCAGTAGTAGACGTCTCTTTAATATCTTCAATAAGACTGGACAGTCTAGCTATCTCGGTTGTGTATGTATTAATCTCTTTTCAAGATTGCTTATACTTGTCAAGCACAGTTCTGTGTTCTTCAAGTAGTTCGCTAAAGGCATTTTCTAATTCATCGAAAGTAAAGTCATCATACAAAGGGTTTGAGGATACCTTATCAAAAGCCATAAGACAAACATTAGCATTTCCATAGGGTTTGTTTTCTTTATCTGTGTCACTGGCATCACTTTCATGCCTGATGCTTGTGTTAGCATACTTTCGACTGGTTGTTGCTTTTCTGCTTGATCTTGATCTATCGTATGGACTACTTTTCTTCGAAGTTGGACAGTCCTTTTTTATGTGCCCTGATTTTTTGCATCCAAAGCATATTGTTTCATCTTCATTGCTTTCTTAGATATCTCTCTTCCTTCTGTTTGATTTCTCAAACTTTAGAAATTTTCTGAAGTTCTTCACTAGTAGGGCTTGTTCATCACCACTTGATGATTCTTCCTCAGAATCATTGCATGTAGATTTTCTGGCTTGAGCTTTAAAGGCAATAGACTTTTCTTTCGGGGTTGCTTCTTCAAACTCTTGCAGATCAAGCTCATGGTCATGAGCTTGCCCATCAGTATTTCCAGAGACATGGTGGTGAGATCGTTTCCTTCAATAATTGCTGTTGCCTTCGGGTTCCAGTTCTTGGTTAGAGCCCGTAGCACTTTTCTGATCTTCTCATGATTATTGTAATCTTTACCAAGAGATTGCAAAGGATTAGTAATATCAAGGAAACGTGTGACATCTGTGTAATTGACTCACCGGATTACATCTTAAAAGATCCATACTCCTGTGTTAGTCTACTGATTTTGGATTTCTTCACTTGGGAAGTACCTTCATAAGTTACCTCAAGAAGTTTCCAAATCTCGTGAGACATTTTACTGGTTGAAACTCTGTTGAATTCTGTTTTGTCAATTGCACAGAACAGTGTGTTGATGGCACGAGCATATAGACTAGCCTTTGTTTTTTCAGTCTCTGTATATTTGTCATAAGGCTTATCTACAAGCTGTCGATCAACTACTATAGGTGCCGGTTTTTTATAACCGTCAACAACTATAGACTAAAGATCAAAGTCAAGAGACTTTAAGAAGAAAGTCATTCGTGTTTTCCAGTAGGTATAACTTGTACCATCAAATAGTAGGGGTCTATTTGTGAATTGCCCTTCACCGTTGAATATTTATTTCACGGCTGCCATATATACCCTCTGAGGTTTGTTATATTAGAATATAACCTGCTCTGATACCAATTGTAGGACCGTTGAGCACCTCTAGAGGGGGTGAATAGAGTGAGTGCAAGTGCAGCAAAAAATAATCACCAATTTAAAAATTAAATAGATAACTATGGCAGTAAGTAAGAGACAGTAAATAAATATAACAAGAGATAGAGAGATCAAACTCAGTGACATAGCGATGTATACTGGTATCCCTCTAAAAGGACTAATCCAGTCTCGAGTACTCTTGCTCGATGATAATCCACTAAGGCACAAGCTAATTGAGAGCTTACAGTCTCTTACAACACCGTGCTTGGTGACAAGTGTACGATCAACTTCACAACACCGTGCTTGGTGACGAGCACACGACCGGCTCCACAACAGATATAATTTCTGTACTTTGAACAACCTCTTTACAACTCTTGAGAACCAAAAGACTCTAGATTGAAATAGATATTACTAGCTTTTGGCTAAGAGGAGTGTAGGTGTGATATAAAAACTTTTGATCGAGTGAAAACACTTATTGAATAGAAAAGAGAAGATGAAGAATGAATGAGTGATTTGAAATGAAAAACTCTCTTCTATTTATAGGTGTTTTCTAGAACTGAACTCGGGCAGAGTTCTGATGCAAAGATTTCGCATATGAATATTGCATGCAGATTTGGAGGCAACAAATATTTGAATTTAAACAGACCGAACTCGGACAGAGTTTGGACCGAACTCGGGCCGAACTCGGTTTGAGTTCTGTCTAGAAAAATATTGAACATTTGTCAAATTCTGTTGCAAAAATGGATTTGAACTTTTTGGTGGATGGAGTATGAATAGGTAGGCTTTATAGAAAAGTGGACTAAGATTAACCTAAGCCAGTATTACCTAGTCGATCATACAATTTATATCCTAGACTCAATAAAGATAAAATATATAATAAATTATAAAATGACTCGGACTGAATTCCAATGAAAGTAAGCTTCAGACTGATGATTTACGTGCTTGATGATGTAGTAGTTGCTTGTTGATATTGATTTCACAAGTCCTGAAATGATTAGCAGCAGTTCGTATATTTTGTGTATTGACTTAAGTTTATGTCGATTATTAAAATCGGGTGTGACCATGGAATGGGACAACAGGTCAAATTCAGTAGTATCAGCAGAGGACGCTGGGCATCCAAGAATTTCAGAAGATGCGTCCGAGAGATTTCCGAGGCACAGAGGGGATTCTATATGTCGATGATTGGATGAAGCATATAGAGGAGATTTTTTCGACTAGCGGAGATACCAGCCCGGATTCAGATTAAGGCGGCGGGCAGCCAGATGCAGGACTTAGTCCGCACATGGTATCAGACGGACCCTAGAGTGGGCATAGAGGGACAGACTTGGGGAGCCTTCAAGAAGCTCTTCAAGGAGAAGTTCTTTTCAGACACAACACTTGGAACCTTAGAGATGCAGTTCGAGCGTCCGGTTCAGGGGAGCCAGACCGTGGAAGAGTATGCCGAAGAGTTCTGCCGCCTGGGCAGGTTCGTCGAGGGCCTCAGCGAGACGGCTAAGGCTAGGAGGTTCAGGAAGGGATTGGTTATGGCAGTCAAGTCCTTGACCAAGAGTGATAGGAGCGCCACTTTTGAGGAGATACTGATAGGGGCCATGGCAGTAGTGGATGACCTTGAGCTGAAGCTCAAGAGAGGTCGGTATGCACATGGAGCCAGCAGCAGCAGAGGCCAGGCCAAGAGGCCTTATTTTCAGCACCAGCACCAGCAGAGGCCGTTCCAGCTGCAGCAGTTTCAGGGATAGGGTCGTGCACCTTTTCAGCAGGTGCAGCAGCAGTCGAAACTTCAGCAGCAGGCACCCAGGCAGCAGCCCATTAGTTGCACTTTCTGTAAGAAATTGGGACATGGATGGAACGACTACAGAAAGAGGCTAGGCAAGTGCCTACTCTGCGGTTCAGCAGAGCACCAGCTACGGGAGTGTCCCCAGTCTTTGGGACGTTCAATTCAGGGAGCAGGAGCCAAGGTTCCGGTAGGGCAGCAAAAGGGACCGTTGCAGACTCAGCAGTAGAGGTTCATTCATCACCAACAGCAGGCTAGAAAAGGCTAGCAGGGGCGAGCTTTTGCCATGGCAGCTGAGGGCACAGAGGCTATTGTAGATCTAATCGCAGGTTTTGTTCTTCTCGACTCCATTCTAGCTTTTACATTATTCGATTCTGGTGCTTCCCATATCTTTGTGTTTGTATCTTTTGCTATTAGACACCATCTAGCTTCTGAATCGTTGCCTAGGACTTGCAAGATCACGACTGGGGTGGCATCATCCTCGTTAGTGATATTTGCAAGGATTGGAGAGTAGTTTTGGGAGGCCGAGAGTTGGATGTGAGTTTCCTCATAATGCCATTATCGAACTGCGATATCATACTCGATATAGATTGGTTGAGCAGGCACTATGCCAATATAGATGGTCGCGGAGGCAGAGTTCTTTTTCGTCCGCCAGGAGAGCCAAAGTTTGAGTTCGCCAGATGGCAGGCGGAGCAGAGCAGCGGAGTCTTCTGCAGAGTTTCAGTAGAGGAGCAGACGGTGCTACATCCATTGATAGTAGAGTTCATGAATGTCTTTCCAAAGGACTTGCCAGGACTACTACCGGACAGAGACGTTGAGTTCTCTATAGACTTAGTAACCGACGCAGCCGATATCTCAGCACGTCTATAGGGTGAACAACAGCGAGTTGGTAGAGTTGAAGAAACATGTGGATGAGTTGAAGGACGAGGGCTTCATCCGGATGAGTTCTTCACCATGGGGTGCACCGGTGCTTTTTGTGCCGAAGAAGACGGGTCAGTACGGATGTGTATCGACTATAGAGCACTCAACAACCTTACGATCATGAACAAGTACCCGCTGCCGAGGATCGATGATCTCTTCGATCAGTTGAGTGGAGCGAGGGTATTTTTTAAAATTAATATGAGGTCAGGCTACCATCAGGTGAAGGTAAAGAGGGTGGATATTCTAAAGACAGCATTCAGGACACGGTATAGCCAGTTTGAGTTTATGGTAATGTCGTTTGGGTTGACTAACGCCCCGATAGTATTCATGAACCTGATGGACAAGGTGTTCCACCAGTATTTGGACAAGTTTGTGGTGGTGTTCATCGATGATATCTTAGTATACTCGAAGACCGCAGAGGAGCATGAGGAGCACTTGAGAGTGGTTCTGGAGACTCTCAGAAAGGAGGGGCTTTATGGCAAGCTCTCGAAGTGTGAGTTCTTCCTGGATCAGGTTGATTTCCTGGGTCATGTGGTGACTAGGGATGGGATCTCAGTTGACACGAGGAAGATCACGACAGTTGAGGTATGGACAGCACCGAGTTCAGTTGCGGAGATCAGAAGCTTCTTAGAATTGGCAGGCTATTACAGGAGGTTCATTCAGAATTTCTTCCGGGTTGCAGAGCCACTGACTAGGCTGACCCGAAAGAACATAAAGTTTATCTGGTCAGTGGAGTGTCAGGTCGCTTTTGATGAGTTGAAGAAGCGGTTGACGACAGCTCCAATTCTGACGTTGCCATCAGGATCTGGCGAGTTCACTATCTACAGTGACGCCTCTGGAAAGGGTTTAGGTTGTGTCTTGCAGCAGCATGGGAAGGTAATTGTCTATGCTTCCAGGCAGTTACATCCGTATGAGAAGAACTACCCTATCTACGACTTGGAGTTGGCGGCAGTTATCTTTGTTCTGAAGTTGTGGAAACACTATCTATACAGAGAGCGAGTGAAGATCATTACAGACCATAAGAGTTTGAAGTATATGTTTATACAGAAGAAGCTCAATATAAGGCAGCGGAGATGGTTGGAGTTGATGAAGGACTTTGACATTTCATTACAGTATCATCCAGGGAAGGCCAACGTAATTGTCGATGCCTTGAATAGGTACCCGACAGCCATGTGTTTGACAGTAGACCGTCACTTGCTAGCAGATCTGGAGAGCCTGGGGATCGAGGTGATAGTGCCGGGAGTTGAAATACAAATATGGAGCCTGCAGATTCAGTCAGACTTGATGGAGAGGATCAAGTCAACTCAGTTCGACGATGTTGCTTTGCGGTATATCCGAGAGCAGGTTCGAGCAGGACTAGTGGATGAGTTTGTCATTGTAGAGGATGGCGCATTGAGGCACGGTTCCAGACTGTGTGTGTCTAGTGGAGACCTTCAGGAGCAGGTTATGCAGGAGGGCTACCGTTTTTAGTACTCTATGCATCCAGGTGCCAACAAGATGTATAGGGACCTGAGGGAGCATGTATGGTGGTATGGGATGAAGCAGGAGGTAGCACGCTTTGTAGCCAGATGTTTAGTCTGCCATCAGGTAAAGGCAGAGAGGCAAAAGCCAGGAGGGCTGTTACAGCCATTGCCTATTCCAGAGTGGAAGTGGAAGCATATCACGATGGACTTTGTTTCAGGATTATCGCATACACTGGGAGGGAAAGACACGATTTGTGTCATCGTAGACAGGTTGACCAAATCAGCCAACTTCTTGCCATTCAAAGTGGGTTTGTCTACAGAGAGGCTAGCAGAGATGTACATACGGTAGATTGTCAGACTTTATGGAGTTCCGGTGAGCATTGTCTCGGATCGGGATAGTCGCTTTACTTTCTATTTCTAGCGGAGTCTACAGACTAGTTTGCGCACTTAGCTCAAGTTTAGTACTTCATACCACCCTCAGATGGAAGGACAGTCAGAGAGGACTATTTAAACACTCGAGGACATGCTACAGACTTGTGTCATGGACTTTGAAGGTTTATAGGAGGATCATCTGTACTTGGTGGAGTTTGCATACAACAACAGTTTTAAGGCCAGCATTGAGATATCACCATTCGAGGCATTGTACGGGTGTAGATGTCGTACTCCCTTATCTTGGGATGACGTTGGAGAGCAAAATTTATTAGGACCTGAGATGGTTGTGGACACAACCGAGAAGGTAAAGCTCATCAGGGATCGACTTCGTATGGTACAGGACAGACATCGGCATTGGGCCGATAGCCACCACAGACCTTTGGAGTTTGAGGTACAGCTTAGATATAGGATTAGAATTAGGATTGGTTTGTTTCATAATTTATTTGATTATTATAGTTAATTTGAGACCTTGTGTGTTATTAGGTTGGAGATCTGGTTTTCTTGAGAATATCTCAGACACGTGGTACTATACGCTTTGGGGGAGGTGGGAAGCTTAGTCTGCGCTTCATTGGACCTTTCGTTATTAGCAAAAGATTCGGTGACGTGTCATACAGGCTAGACTTGCCACCTGTATTAGAGGAAGTCCACAACGTATTTCATGTGTCGCAGTTGAGATGGTATGTGGCAAACCCTAGCCATGTACTCGATCATTACGAGATCGAGGTAGGACCTACTCTTAGCTATACAGAATAGCCTATAAAGATTCTGGATTGATGAGAGAAGGTACTGAGGAACCAAACGATACCCTTGGTTCGCGTCGCATGGAGGCATCATAATCCAGAAGAGTCTACCTAGGAGAGGGAGGATGAGATGAGCGAGCGATACCCTTATCTTTTTGGACCTTGAGGTATGATTTTCTATCCTTCTCACTAGTTTAGTTTCGTCTTTCAATTTTGAGAACAAAATTCTTTTAAGGAGGGTAGATTTATCACTACCACATTTTAGAATAAGGATATTTTGGTAATTATGAATTTTTGATTATTTTATTAATATTTTAATTGGAGATGTGATTTGGTCTTTTGTTAGTTGAGACTTTAGAGACTTAGACTAGTGTCTAACCATGACCATAGAGACTTAGCTTGCATGTTAGACTTGTGTTTAGATCCTAATCTAACTAGGAGATGACTTAAGTTCATTTACAGATTTGGTTTAAGGTGTTGGTTGGGTCTTTAGCTTGAAGGCTTAACTAGCTTGCTAGAGAAAAGCCCATAGCCCACCACATGAACCAAAACCCTAACCCTAGCCATGCTTGGCCAGCCCATAGCAGCAAGAGAGGCCCCCTTTCCCCTTATTTAATGTCTCTTCATTCATTTCTTGCCTCTTTTGAAAAGTCCCTTCAAACCCTTGTTTGTTCTTCCCCAAATTTCTACGATTTCTCCATTTCTCTTCTAAATTGAGTCGAGTCTCTGGCATTGAGATCTATTGCTGCTGTAGAGGCTATGGGAGGCTAGCTAGCAAGGATTTAGAGCACATTGGCCCATAGCTTTTGGAGATGGACATCTTCCTTAAGGTAAATAGTTAAATAGCTCAATAGGTAAATAGCTCTAAACCTATTTTAAATTCTATTTTCTATTCATGAATGCATCCATCTAGGTGTCCCGGACCTGTAGATGTAGTTTGGTAGGATTTCGTATCCGTTTGGTAGGCGTATCGAACGCGTGTCGGTGTATTGGAACACGTGTTCGATGAAATGCCTCTATGAACTGATTATTCTAATTTTCCAAAACAAATTTCACAAATCTATAGCCCTATATGTGTGTTTTGATTCCCCTAATCTCTGTGCACGATTCGAGTTCGTATCCGTGTCCAAATCAGACACGCATGCGTTATACGAGACACTGTGTGCGTGTCTTGCTACTCGTGCACGATTCCTCCTCGTGTAGGACATGTGGACACTTTCCATTTGGCATGGAGGTGGGGCCATGACTGACAAGTTATCCCCCAAGTTTTATGTCAAATGGATTCGTGTCGGATACGATATAGAGTGTGCACGCATTTTGTACTAACTGCGTACATTCGAATTTCTTCGACTGATATGCGTCCCATGTCCCTTATGGACACGTCATGGACACCAAGTGAGGTGTTGAACACCTAGGCCTACCCACCCTGGACACGTGGACACAAGCAGGTGGCCTATAGTGCACTGTGTCGTGTCCCCTTAGGCCCGACACATCCCGACCACACCATTACCTATACTATTTTCTGATACTTGCTGTCTGTGATATTTTGTATACCTCGTGTCCAGTTTCCTGGACACGTAGACACCCCCTGACACGTGCACATGTGTGTGACACCTCTGTACATACTTTTCCCCAATTTTAAATAATTATAAACATGTATAATGGGATGTATCATAGTATGTACATATATGTATATATGTTTCCTTTGTATATTAGCTGTTCATATAAACTAAGATTTTGAATATATAAAATGAGTTTAAAATGAGAAACTGAGATTTGAACTTTGGATTTTGTTTATATAAACTGAGATTTCATAAACTGATAATTAGGTTTTAGTGCTATGTGGAAATGGGATTTGTTTGAATATATACATGTAGGTAAATTATATTTTGTGTATGTTAAATTCATGTTAACAGTAAACTGAAATCTGAGAATGTTAGGGATTTGTTTTTGGGTTTTTAATTGATATTTGAGATTTGGTTAAGGTTTAAAACTGTCACACACACACACACACACACACACACACACACACACACACACACACACACACACACACACACACTCACACTCACACTCACATATAGCTAATTGCCCCTTCCCTCTCTCTCTCTCTCTCTGTATATATATATATATATATTTTATATATATATATATATATATATATATATATATATATATATATATATATATATATATATATATATATAGCTATCTTTAAATATATGTGTATAGCTAATGTATATGTATTGTATATATATATGTATGTATAGTTGTATTGAGGTGGATTTTGAGTTGTACATATATTGTATATATAATATATGGTATATTCATGTTATATATTGGTTTTGCTATGTGATATGGGCTATAGGCCATGTACTTGGTAGTATAGTCTTGGTTTAGATAGTGTATATATATGATATACATTTATACCTAGACATTGGTTAGGACTAAGATTGACTAACCTAGACTAGATTTGACTAGACTTGGACTTGTTAATCATGTTGACCTAGTTTGACTGTATTGTTGACCATAGTAGACTAGTGTTGACTTATGACCTAGAATTGACTAACCTAGACTAGTTGACTATTGTTGACCAAACCCTAGATAGTTTGACCACAGTTGACTACAGTTGACCTAGTTTGACTGTACAGTTGACTAGAGTTGACCATAAGTTGACTTTGGCCTAGATTGACCTAGAATCATATTGAATGTATTGTAAACTTTATTTTTACCATTATGGATACATTCTGACCTGTGTTGCTCTAAATAGGACTCAGTTACTCTGATTTGGACATTCAGGATATCAAGCGAGTACGTTCTCTGATCGTTTCATACTTGCTGGGACTTATATTCTTGTTCTAGATTACTTTACTTGATGATGTCACGTTGTTAACACGGATTGGTACTATATGGATCTTTTCATGAGATGTTATCCTCCTCGGAAGCATCGAATACGTCATGTCATGTGCTTTTCACTTTTATCATGTATTCCTGTGCTTCCACCATTTATGTATACTTATGTGATTCATGTACTCTCATGTTTATAGAGCCTTCATGTATAACTATTTATGTGCACTCATTTATTGAGTTTCATGTGAAATCATGTACAATAACATAACTTGTCTAGATCCTTGTGTATTAATTGGGGTGCGAGAGAGTAGAAATGGTTATGTGATCAATTCCAAAGTATGTATTCATGTGCAACTTCGTAGCTTATTCATGTGCAAATTTTAAGATTTACATAACTATCTTGTGCTCTAAATCACTAGTCACTTACAGTCCTTTATTTATAGTATATATTTCCAGTTACAGATACCTCTCTTACTTTTTATGTACATTTCTTATATCGTTTCATGTATCTTACTCTATTACATGCTTTATATTTCCTGCCATGATATGAACTGTTTTAGATTATGTGCTCGTTCTTATCCTGACTGGACCTATTGAAAATATTACAGATGACAATGAGGAGTTCTGCCCTACGTATTATGGAGCAGCCTTAGATGACACTTGCGAGCTGGACTCTCAGGAGGATCCAGCTCTGGCTGAGGATACCACCCCTTCTGTTTAGATTAGCTTAGCTAGGCTTGTCTTTTCATTTAGCTTTGTATTGACATTCTGAGTTGTATTATGTTTCTGGATGTTGACATGTTGTGTCGTTAGACACTTAGACTTCTTTCCTATGTTTGTATTTCTCTTATGATTTCTTATCAATCATATCGTACCTTTCTACCTTGGATTTGTGATTGAGTTGTACTTTCTGTATTGTCCTCCGATTGGAGAGTATATATTGTACAGGTACCTTTTACTGTGTTAGATGTATGTGGCCTAGGACAGCGTTCTACCGCCGACACTGCGGCGTAGGCTAGACGTACCTACTTCTCGTGCCCCTATACTGGGTGCGGGTCGTGACAATACCACCTCCCTGTTCATCCGCCTGTCAAACTAGCACAACCGTGACCCCGGCTTGTCCCTGTCCGTAGTAGCCAGCGCCATCATCTGTGTTTTATGGAAGCACAGGAACAAATCCATGTATGAAGGCTTCTATTTCTCCCCCTCCCAACTCGTGTCCGAAGCCGCGCGCAGATCAGCAAGGCATGCATCTTGCCTCAATGATTGATTTTTTGTCTGTTTTTACTTTTGTGCAGTTCCATCTTACTTTGTTTGTCAGATTGTGTGACGTAACGGGTTTGTGCCCCCTAAGGCCTCTTTTATTTAAATAGTCCCCCTTTCCTTAAAATAAAAAATAAAAAATAAAAAATAAAAGTAAACAATAAACAAATAAAAAAATAAAATAAAATAAAAATAAAATAAAAATATATATTATATATATATATATATATTATATATATAGATATATATATATATATATATATATCTATTATATCTATATATATTATATATTATAGATATATATATATATATATATATATAGATATATATATATTATTTTTTTTTATATATATATAGATATGTATATATATATATATAATATATATATAATATATATTATATATATATATGTATGTAATATATAATATATTTTTTTATTTACATACATACATACATACATAAATAAATATATATATATATATATATATATATATATATATATCTATATATATATATATATAATATATATATATATATAGATATATTATATATATATTATATATATATATATAAATATATATATATTATATAATATATATATATATATATATATATATATTTTTTATTTATTTTTTATTATATATAATATATTATATATATATATATATAAATAAAAAAATATAAAAATAAAAATATAAAAAT
This sequence comes from Iris pallida, assembly GCA_029216955.1. NCBI lineage: Eukaryota > Viridiplantae > Streptophyta > Magnoliopsida > Asparagales > Iridaceae > Iris > Iris pallida. The sequence goes on along the minus strand of JANAVB010016400.1, from coordinate 769,094 downwards.
ATAAAAATAATATAATATAATATATATATATATATATATATATATATATATATATATATATTCTATATATATATATATATATATATATATATATATCTATATATATATATATTATTTTAAACGAAAGGCAATTTAAACGAAAGGCAATTTATTGAAATATATTATATATATATATATATATATATATATATATATATATAATATATATATATATATATATATACTATATATATATATATCTATTTTAAACGAAAGCAATTTATGAAATAGAAGTAGTTTGCTCAAAAAGAGCATTACAGAAAGTACCATAGGCAAAAACACAAAAGCCTTGGTAAACTAAGTAGGAAAACACAACAGTTTTAAAAGAGAAAATTCAAACTTTCGAAAATTCGAATATTTGAAACATTGGCAGGTTCTGGACGTTCATCCCTGTGGAGATTTTTTTTTTTAAAATTCAAACTGCAAAAAAGTCGGTTGATGGCACTGCCCGGTGGGGGCACATGACCCGAAAGGGGGTAGGTGGGTGCGCGTAACGAGGCGCGTGGGGGTCGCCCAAGGCAGGCGGGAAACGAGGAGGGGGGGCACGGGCCCTAGGCGCCGGAGGCCGGAGAAAGCTCCGACGGGCCGGGAGCGGAGCGGGGGATCCGGCGAGAGGGGAGCACCCGCCCCGGCAGGAAGAGGCGGTGGCTCCACCGAGAGGCAGCCCGCAGCGCGTGGGTGGGAGCTCCGGCGAGGGTTCGATGGAGAACACGGTGGGTGCAGTCTCGACCAGGGGGGCCCGGCGCCGGATCGACTCCCAGGGGATGCCATACCGGTTGCCAGGCGAAGACGGGCGAGACGCCGGCGGCCGACGGGATGGGCGGCGCGCGGGGAGGTGGTTGGGGGGGAAGGGAAGAGGGGATGAGAGGAAAGGGAAGAGGGGAGGAGAGGGGGGGGGAAGGGGGAGGCGGGGCCAACGCGGGGGGGCGGAGACGCGCCGTCAGCGAGGCCAGGAGCGGCGGAGAGAGCGGTCTACCAACGCCTGAAGGAGGGGGCCTCCTGCGTGCAACGCTGGGAGCGCCGAAGACTGGAGGAGGATGGGGAGACGACGACTCCGGGAAAGAATACCGGGGGACTGCGTCGAGCGGGCGTCCGGCCCCGGGGACGGGGAAGAAGCGTCAGCTGGGGGCCGCTGCTCGTGGGTCGGAGTTGGAGGAGGATCTCTGGGGGCGAAGGCGTCCACCGTCGACGGGAGGGAGGTGGCCAGGAGGGGAGAGGCTAAACCCGGACCGCCCAGGGGAGCGGAGGATGGAAGAAACGGGGCGGGCCCAGCCGATGGAGAGAGGGAGGCTGGCGGCGGGAGACCGGCGGACGGCGCCGGGGAGGGGGCCTGTGCGAAGGTGGCTGGCCACTGCACGGGAACCGGAGGAGGCC
>JANAVB010016400.1:582681-765181 GCA_029216955.1 Iris pallida | reverse complement strand
GGATAACTCTTGGTTAGAATAGTAGATTATAAATGTGATTATTAATCCTAACTTTTGTCTAATTGTGTGATGGGGTTCGTGGAATGATGGTATGTTGGTATAGCTAGTGGATTTGGTACACGTCATCTTGAGTTTGTGATTTCATCACCTTCAGGAGCAGGTAAGTATCGTTATAACATATGTTGCCTTTATTTAATGTTGTATGTGGTCCTTTTTTAATTGCTGGTCATATGGTTTTTTATTGCTTATCCACTAGAGATAGTTCTCATTTATGATCATGTACTTTCTTACCATACTTGTTACCTTTTATATGTTAACCATACTTGTATGATATCTATTACTTGTACATGATAGTTAGTGAGATTTTGATGGGGGGAAACTATAAGTATGCATGTGGTATATGTTTCCTATATAATCCCTTCATGTATATTCTAAACAATATCAGTCATGCACCACATATACGATTGACGTATAACCTAGACCGTCCACATGCAGAACATTAGCATTCTAAAATACACTGTACACATGACTTCAATTATTGTTGTTCTTTTGTCTAGTTATTCGTCTTCTCTTGAGTATACTTGCATATTATTAGTATGTTATTGATATACTTTTCTTGTCGTACCGTAGCTTGTCTACAGTTCATCCTTATTTATTGTTGTTCCTTCATTCATGTATATTGTATTGTGTAGATTAGTGTTATGGTCGATCTTGCTCCAATCCTAACTGGATTCTTATTTTTTTCAGTTTTAGACGACGTAATTTGCCCTGGGATCTACAATGTATATGTTACCACTTTGGATTTGGAGTAGCATATTTCTCTTCTTATTTACTCATATTTTTTTAGATAGTGGACTCTAGTTAGTTTAGTTATTTTATTCCACCAGTTTGTTTTCAAAACCATCTTGAGTTGTGTGGATTATTGATAACTTTTTTCAATTAAATAAAGTCGACTGTTCGGTATATTTTCCTAGTGATTGTTGATAATTTAGTTCCATGGATGATATATGTACATCGTTACTTGTTATGGACCATTGTATCTCATAGATAGAGTACTACTGTTGATGTTGCGGTATAGGCTGAACTTGGCCACGTACTCATATCTCAAAAATAGGAGCGGATTGTGACAAATAGAATCCAAGGGTCAAAGAAGGTGTCGTTTGTGTCAGTGTAGCTACGTTTGAGAGAACTGACTAGTGGGAAGACAGAAAAAAGGATCTCCCCGAAAGAAAATAAGATGGCACAATTTCTTAGAAAATGTTCAAGAAGCATTTCTATAGAAATACCTTTCCCCAGCCATCCATCAGAAGAAGGAAGACAAATTTGTCGGGCTAACAAAATAAAATATATCCGTAGGAGATTACGAATCAGAATTCTCTAAACTTGGTAAATTTGCCAACTCTCAGCTACCAGTGAGAAAGATAGGATCCACAGATTTGTCAAGGGCTTGAATGATGATATAAAAAAGATGTTGTGAATTGAGAATGCAAATTATATATTAAATCCTTTGAGACAACAATATATATGGAGAAATTTAACTCTCAAAGTACTCAAGGAAAGTATAAAATAATTGAAACCATTCTAATAAAAGATTTTACGAGGAAAGGAAGGTCGAGGGAGAACATGACCACGGGCTGGAGTGAAGCTTCTACAGCCAATGGGGTCACACGAAAGGGGACTGTCGCACTTCAAACAAATATTGCTAATTATTGTTATAACAAGAACAATGTACTACTAAATCATACTAATAATATAGGACTTGGGCAGAATCAAAATCATGTATCGCTTCCAGGAAATCGATGAGATAAGCAGCATATTAGATCTAGAAAGAGTTTGTAATATGATTCAATTGAGTGTGTGGGTACCAACGATGTAAGTCTATTCCTTAAGTTTCAAGGATAAAACTTTTCTTAGTAGGTTAGTATATAGTGCCCTACTTCCGGAGGTGCATGGTATGACTAGATGCTAGACCGAGCCAGTTAGAATGGAATCATCTTGACGAAACCTTACCGGTATCGATTAATCGAGACTATAAATTGAGATTATTTCTAATTCATGGCTTGTCTTCTGATGGCTTGAGTCCCATAATACAGTGAATTATGCTTGATGAAGGAACTCTATATAAGAGCTTTTTTTCGTTATTTTCATCATTATTTTGTTGGATGTTTTTGCTGCTTAGTTTTGATCCATGTGTTTTCATTATTATTTTTATTAATGGTTTTATTGTTTAGTTTATTAATTTTTGTATTCATTTCAAAACATGAGAGAAGAAGAAAAGAGAAAAATAATGAACTATATTGAACCTTTGTTGGTGCAATTTCAGTTGGGTGTGTAGAAGAGACACATGATCATTGCATAAGATCCTCTTCCTCTCGAAACTCTTCATTGGTGAGTAGATTTGATCCTTCGATCCTTTATGTTCACTTCTTAAGAAAAGATCTATCTTATAATCCAATTATTGCGTTTCTACGTTTAATAATACCTTAACAATAGAAAAATAAGTTAAAGGAGACAAAATATTAGAATTATAGACTATGAATATAGTTGAAAGGAATATTTCTATACTTGCTAAAGAAATAATGATTGCATGTTCCTTGTCATATGATGTACAAAGAGAAGTATATATAAAACCTTATAATATTTATAAGTGAATAGTACAGAAAAGGAAAGGAAGGAAGAAAATAACAATGGCTCTATGGTCAAAAAGAGAAAGAAATATTTACTTGTTATTTAGATTATGTATCATAATATTTTATCTTATGGAAGTTACATATCATGCATTTGTCTTGGACAACTTGAGCACAAGGTTTAATTATCTCGACTGATCTTCGGTGCACCAGAATCGTGTCGTCCTGGGAGAGATGGAGCACCCTGAGTCTTGTACGTCCTCGTGATCAAGAGAGTATCATGTCTATTTGAGATAGGACTGTATGTCCAAACTTCTAATTATTGGAAGTCAAATATAGACTGTCATGTAGTTCGATCTCATGCTGATGGTGATTTCGTATAGGCCTTGTTAATTAATGCAAAGAGGGACATAAAAATTATATATGCAAATTGTACTAATCATTCTTTGTTATAAGGATGCATAGTCGGTCGTATGTAGGAATCACTATATAAGTGATGTTTCTATTGTTTCAGTTTCTTATTAAGAACCTAGCACAAGTAGAAAGATCATTAACAATTATTGTAAGCTTTCAAATGATTAGTGTATAGATTTAGGTGATTCGGGATAATATTTCTCACCAGTACATTCCGCAAAGTCCTGACCTACCTCCCAACAAATACTGAGAGGTAGAAGGATATTCAAAGGAGGTAGAAGCTTGTCTAACTCAGTAAAAAATTATTCGATGTCTTGAAGCTTTATAGTTCAAGTTCTAGAAGTTTTAGTTTCAAGGTGTTTTATCTTTTCTTTAGTAAAGGGATATAATATTTGGAACCTTATGGTGTACTTATTTTCAAAAGACGTAAGCCAAGTTTGGCATTTTTAGTTAGCTAAGAGTCGTTCATAATCACATTGCAAGTTACGAATAAAAGAAGTTATCTTGTTCTTGTCTAATTGTTATTATTTGATTTTCTATATTAAAATTCCATTATTTTAGTATCTATTTGGTCCATTTTGTTAATGTGCAAGTTCATGCCTTGTACAAGTGTAACTTAGGTATGTATGGCATCACACAAAGTGGTGACTTTACGATCCTCTAGGATCGAGGCATGACATTGACTATCCTATATAGGAGCATTATGTAATGTTCCAAATGTTGTGCCTCGCCTGAGACTAAGTTGCATAACCTTTCCACAGACCAAGGTTATGCGGAAAGCTTCCAGAATATTCTAGATGATGGTGGAACATTCCAAAAGGCTCCAAAATCTTCTAGAGGACCCTAGAATCTTCGAGAAGACTCCAGATCCTTCTTGATGTATCATGATCTTTCCGGATGTACTAGAAGTTTTTTTGTTCTTATCTCTTAGAGAATAATTCCTAGAATATGTCGATTCTAGAAGTTTCCATGTAAGCTTTATAAGCACTATAAATAAGGGGGAGGTCTCATTTGTTCCTCACCACCTAAACTTGTAAGCACTCTCTGAGTAATAGATGAAGTTCTTACGAGTCTCATCTTTCCTCCACTCTTCTTAATTTTCCTTAGCATCCTAGCTAAGTCGGGTTGGAAAGGCTTACACGAGTCTTCGAAAAGGATGATAGTGCACCGCACGGGACGAGGTGCTAGAAAAAATACTAAGTTCGTAACAAGTGGTATCAGAGAAAAGGTCGATTGTTCCCATGTCTTCGTCTCAGATCGTCCACAATGAGGAGCAACCCGCATCGCCTAAGAAGAATGGGAAGCCCGCGAGGAAGGGCAAGAGCAAGGAGCCGTCGATAGAACATGCCCTTGGCGAGTTGGCATCCCGTGTGGAGATGCTGGAGGAAGGCGTGATGGCCGTCAAGCTTGAAGTAGAGCAAACCAAACGGCTCACGAGGAGTTCTCCCATGGGTTAGAGACTGACGTCGCCCACGCTATGGCACAGTTTCGGAAGCAGATCCACGAGATGCAAGCCGATTTGAGGTGAAACGGAAGTCTACCAAGGCGAAGATTGTCGAGTTGAACGAACAGCTAAAGACCAAGGTGACAATCCTCGAGAAGGCCATTGCTGGTGGTGCAACTCCGAGGAGGGAGACGGCCCAAAAAGTAAAGTATCCAGAACCCAAATCCTTCAATGACATGCGAGATGCGAAAGAGGTGGATAACTTCATTTGGAATGCCGAGCAGCACCTGAAGGCGATTCGCATCGATGATGAGACCGATAAGGTAAAGACGACATCCCCATATTTTTCTGATGATGCTATGCTGTGGTGGCGATGCAGGTGTATCGAGATAGAAAATAGACTCTCCTCGATCAAGACTTGGGAAGATCTTAAGAAGGAGATCTAGTCTCAGTTCTCTCCAGAGAACGTGGAGTATGTTGCGAGGCAAAGCTTGCGACAACTCAAGCACACTGGGTCCATCAAGGAGTATGTGGCAAAGTTCACCCACTTGATGCTTGCTATTTCCAGTATGTGCGAAAAAGATCGCCTGTTCTTCTTCCTAGACGGTCTACAACCGTGGACGGTACAAGAGTTGCAGAGACAATATGTGTCAGATCTAAACATGGCCATTGCAGCAGCCGAGAAGCTGATGGAGTATCTATGGAGCGATATTCCCAAGCACAAGGCAAATACCACCACAAAAGTTCAACGATAGGGGAGACAAGAAGAACAATAGAAAGGGAGCCCCACCGAAGGGCAAGCAGCCTACGAAGCCTTTGACGGAGCGAAAGATCGAGTGCTTCGTGTGCAGTAGAAATTACTTCGCACGCGACTGCACCAATAAGGGCAAGAGGGAGAACGCGATCTTATGCAGGGAGGCCGAGGACGAGGAGACTAGGATGGGAGCTCACATGGGTGCCTTGCGCCTACTCAATGCTTTGAAGAGTAAGGCGATTGTGGCCAAAGCCCCGAGTCGAGAGCTGATGTATATGGACATGAAGATCAATGGACACAACATGAGGACGATGGTTGACACAAGGGCGACCCAAAACTTTATCTCGTATGCGAGGGTCCAGTGCTTGAGTCTGGTGCTTGAAAAAGACTCGAACAAGATGAAGGCGGTCAATTCAGAGACACGTCCTATGCACGGGGTGACCAAGGGGGTCAAGATCCAAGTGGAAGACTGGACGGGTATCACCAATCTCACAACCGCACCACTAGACGACTTTAACATAATCCTCGGGATAGACTTCCTCACTTCGACAAAGGTGGTCCCAAGCCTCATCTGGGAGTTATCAGGATCATGGAGGAGAGTTTTGCGTGCATAGTGACAGTTGTACAAGGCGAGCTTACGAAGGGGAAGGCTCTCTCTGCCTTACAACTCAAGAAGGGAATGCAACACGGAGAGAAGATCTACCTTGCGGTACTTAAGACAGAGGAGGCGCCCGTGCAGGGGGATCTTCTACCTGAGATCGATGACATCCATGTGGAGTTCGGGGACGTCATACCGAATATATATAATACTATAAATATGTTTCTATACACTCATGTACTCCTGTAAATTCTAAAAATCTAAAAAATTAATCTTGACATATATTAGCACATTCTCACCATAAAAATATCCACTTAAATCATATAACATTTATATTATAAAACAATTATTTAGAAAATAATTATTAACTAATTAAAATAAAGTACAAAATATATAAATATAAAATTAATATCTACATGTACGTCTTTAGATGTACCACATGACTATGTGGGCTTGGGTTCGGTTCGGGTCCAGTTTGACTAATTTGGTACAACCGAATTTCCTAAAAATCTTAATATTATTAAAAACTAATTAAATTATTTATAGAAGTCAAGTCGAAATTTTGACTTGTTTTCCTAGCAAGAAAACACATATAGCTCGGTCTTCCCTACCATGGCTAATACACTAGTCAAAGTATGCCATTGCACTATCCGTGCCGTAATTTCTAGTCATCTTATACTCCAAAACTTAACCATGACTAAAGTCTTCCATAATAATAATTAATTAATTAATTATTCATAAAATTCTAAAAATTTACTATTGAATTCAAATAAATAAAAATAAAAATATTTTCAAAATTTTGGGAAGGGGGGTTACAGTTATCATCAACTTTCAATGAAATGACGGCTCAAAGTATTTAATGATGAAGACCAAGCATGACGACAGCCCGTCAGCAAGCGTGTTGGACATTTGTTTACTAAGGACATGTGACATGCTTCTGTTCAAAGTATTCCGAGCTTCAGTCAATTTCGAAACACTTTGAAAGGGATCTTGTAGAAGCATAATAAATAAAACACAGCAAACACAGAAGCGCAGGTGATAACAGTTGTTGCACATGACTTCACGAAGCACAGTTGCTCAAAAGCGCAGACAGTAACGAAGTCACAGCAGGCGTACAAAGATGGTGTATAAAAAGTTCTTTATTAAAATTATGTCTACAAAGATCTATTACAGATTCTTCATGATTACATATAAAAACTAAAACACATAAAAGTCTAAAAGTAGCAGTCTTCAGAAAGTGTGCAGCCCTCCACCCAAACGTGTAGCAGTATAAGAGCGAATCACTTCCTCATTAGAGCAAGCCACTTCCTAGCCAGGTACAGAAGAACTCCAATATGGATAATAAAACAGCCATTGGCCCGAACAAGAATGCAGCTCCAAATCGCCACACTACTGCGGCTCTTGAGCAGGGTAGAGCACAACCTGTAGCTCTTCGGGTTGGCAATCAATCGATCTCGAAGACCTCTAAGATGTTGTTCAGGTTCGAACTCCTTATGCCAAATGCTCAAGTGCATCTCAAAACCTAGTAGATGGTCTGCTACATGAACCCAGCTTCTTTGAACGAAGAGATCCATAGCCAACAATCAACTTGTGCAAGGCCAATGACTGTTCGAAGCTAAGTCAGGATCGAACATGACGATGGGAATGTTAAGAGACAGTGGACCTGGCTCCTAAAAAAAAGCTTCCCTTTATAGGCTAAATATACTCCAACCCCAAAGGCCACGTGTCAATCGGTCAAAGAACCCCGAATTAATGGGATAAACCTAGGACTCTGCATAACAAATCTCATTTAATAGGATCATTTGACAGAATCCTAGGCCACGAACTTCTTAAATTCCCCAAAAGACGATGGTATAGAATGCCACCCATTAATTGTTACTACAGATAATGACTTTGTCAAAAAACTAGCTCCTTCTACTCAAAAGCGCAGCCATTTCCTTCAACTCAGAAACGCAACCCCTTCGGTTCCACTCAGAAGTGCAGCCACTTTGGTTCTAACCAGAAGCGCAGCCCATTCGGTTCCAATCCAGAGGCATAACCCAATCAATAGGCTCCTTCATGGGGCTCTGTCGTCTTCGAAACACAGTCTCCTCGTCAACCCAGAAGCACAACCCATTCAATAGGCTCCTTCAGGAGACTCCGTCATCTTCGAAACACAGTCTCCTTGTTGCCCAAAAGTACAGTAATTTCGTCGTCATGGAAACATAGTCTCCTCACGTCCGAAAGCGCAGTGACATCGAATCCTTACCAGAAGCGCAGCTCGCATAGATGCGTAGTCCAATAAGGTGGCATTATCCCACATGGCCAGTCTGGTACTTATATCTTTTTTAAATATTGCCCAACCGCTTTGTTTAAACCACCGCTCATAAGATAATAAAGTTTAGGTCTTATTGATAAGAGCAATAGCCAATCGGTTTGTTTAAACCATCACTCCAAAGATAAAAACAGAATTTAGTTCTGTTGATAAGGGCAATATTCAATCGGTTTGTTTAAATAGCTGCCCCAAAGATAGAGACAAAATTTGACTCTTTGATAGGAGTCAAACTCGCTCGGCTTCATTTAAACAAAAAGCTTCGAGCAATAGAGGCACGCCATGTATCGTTTATTCGATTATGTTGATGATCACCCAAGATCTTGATAGAAGGGAATCTCAACGTCTGCTATGTGTCATCTCCGCAGCAGCCCTCACTGTGCAAGGATAGCAGATTCTCTCATATCTCAACGTGTAGTGCTCCTGCGCGTCCAAAAAATCTCAACCACATCGTATATGTGCAAAGCCTATAAATAGAAGGAGTTTTTCCTTCGATCAAAAAAAACCTTTGGCAAGGTCGGTAATTTCCTGATTCGTAATCCAGAGTTCCATTCATAAGCCCCAGAAAGCTAAAGTAAGTTCAACTCGTCGTCAGATCGGCAACGGAATAAAAGAGCCACTGCAGTGCTCGATCTCCATCGTCACACTTCCCCAAAAATTTTTGTACTTAGATCACATGTTTAGGGATCGATTGTACTTTTTACACGTTTGAATATAAAAGTTTGTTCAACTCTTTGTCATAGCAAACAGTACATGATCTAACCACTCTATGTGAATGCATGTTGAAGACGACTTTAGACATATGGATAGGTGAATAAAGACATAGCACCAATCGCAGGATGGTGTCAAATCACGTGTTTATGCCCAAACTTGGAGCAATAAACCAAACAGGTAACCATAAACCCATAATTGGGTACATTAACCAAAACTCATACCTGGCTAACATTGAGGCTAGGGACTCCACAATTTCCTCTAAACACTATGGAGTCTAAATGGCTATCCTATACGCCTATTAATAGTACTCCCTGCCCATAAAATATACAAGTTGTATCATATTTGCAAAAACAAAGTTTAATTACAAACTAAGAAAAGAGTACAAGAGTATAATTGATTTTTGGAGAAGTACAACTATTGGAATATGATCAGAAGATGATCACTTTATCCCTTAGACAATACGATGTCGAAGAAGATAGCCTTTGGAGAGTGTTGCAGCAAGTGCTCAGGAGATTATGATCATTAGTGATTCTTTGAAAGTGATTTGAAACTCTATTTATAGAATTCTAGAGATAATTGTTAAGTAGTTATCCTGATTGGCGCACACTGCTGGGTAGCACCATTCATCCCTTGGCAGAACGGTTGGTTTAACTGCTTGGACACGTGGCATACTATGATTGATATTTGCCTGGTCATGGGCAGTATCACATATACGTTCTTTGAGATTAGTGGCATGTATGCCATGTTATCCAACTACTTCAGGATAATTTGATCAAATGGCTCCCACTGCTGGGTAGCGCCAGGCGCTACTTGCTGAGTGGCGCCACTGATTAAGATGATACTAATGATCATCTCGTGCCAACTGCAGATGGCACGAGATAGCTGTTGGTCATTTATGGCGGATCTGACATGTCTGGCCAAATCTTCTCGAGCGCCACGCGCTCGGATTTTGTATAGATTTTTCTCGACTGGCATATTGTCAGTCAAGATGATAACTACTTAGCTTCTCCGAAAAGATGGCCACATGGCGGGTAGCGACACTTGATGAATAGCACATATTGATGTCTGGCGCCATCTGATCGTTGGCGCCAATTGATGATCTGAATGTTGGCACTTCTTATGAGTGCGCATGGTGTTGAGTGTACATTTTAAGCTTCTACAAGACCACCTTCAAAGTTTTTAAATTTTAAAAAGCTTCAAAATTTAGAATATTTTGAATAAGAAGCAATTGGCGCAGGGGAATATCGTAACTGACCCGACTTTCAGGCACAGATCGCAGGACTGTAATGACTAAGCTTTTGGCTATAAATAGTCGATAAGAGAAAGAAAATACTTTTACTTTGCAATTTCTTTCTCTCAGGCTCTTTTTCTTCTCCAAACTTCGAAACTTTCATCTCAATGGTACCGAAAAAATCCACAGTCGCTGAGAAGGGAAAGAAAGTGGCCGGAGCCACTTCGTGTGTGATCCCATTGAGAGTGCCTCAGTACATCATGTCGTCGAAGAGAGCCAAAGAGGCAAACCCATCATTCTAAGATAAGAGACTCGGACGGAGAAGCCGACAGTAGAACTGCTCGCACCATCCGCGTGAAGCGCAACTAAGGCCAAAATCGGCCGCCACTTTCAGAGTGTCGGTCAATACTTTGTGCCATCTACTCATTGTGCCACCTCTTTCAGTGTGTTAGGCTGAAAATCATAACAAATGACGCCATGCACTATATAAAATATTTTTAGCATGCTGTGCCATCTGTCATTATGTGCAGACCATGCGCTAATCGATTGATGTGCCATCTGACTTGAAGATTGTCATTTTATATATGCTGGCTGAGGACTATTTTTTATACCCTGTGCCATCCATAATTGGTGCAGAATATTTCTTTTAAAGAAATAACCTTTTCAAAAGTTTAACTCTGAATTTTTTCTTTTGCAGTTGATTTGAGGGAAGACCCTTATGCTGAAGAACTGGCATCTGCTTTTCGGGTGTCTGAGTACCAGGAAGACCTATCTCATATTCCTTTTCCTCAGTATGATTTGCCTGAGACCTGGAGAGATATGTTAAGGTCTCAGGATGACAAGACCCTATTATGCCTGATAAATGGTGAACCCCTCGTAAGCTTAGATCAGGTTCCCATAAGAAGACGGCTTTCTTGTTTGGCGACACTATCAAGAAAGACTGCCAACCTTAGACAAAATAAGAAAAATGAGTATATCAAAGCGGGAATAGATTGATTTATCTCACTGACATGACGAGACATCTGTCACTATCCCATTATGCTTATGTCAGCTCCCATCGTGACATAGTCTGGGACCTAACTTCTTTTCAGTAGGCTAGAGTGGGGAAGATATGCCATTGACTAGGTCTCCAAAATAAGGATATATTTGTTGCCCATCAGAGAGAAGCAACACTCATTTGAGGGGCCTAAAACCAAACTGTGTACCTCCTGAGGATTCATCTCTACCGATCCCAGTTAGAATTCCCTTTTTGTAAACCTATTTGCTAAGGCTGAAGAAAGATATCCAGATAAGAATATGCGGCTGACAAGTTTGACGAGTCCAGAGAACAAATGTTGGAATCGTCTTTCGATCTGGGCTCTGAACAACTTTAAAGATGAACTGCTGAGTTTGGAGCTTTATGACCCGATTTGGACTACTTTGTATGGAATTCGCACCAATTTTAACTTATTTTTAGCCTTAGCAGAGAGATACAACAGTAGAACGGGCACTTTTATGACCCTTACGGAGAGATAGGCTTCGCTCTTCACGAGATACAGTATATTTCTCATCGGCCCATGGGTGAAAATCCTTATGAAGAGTAGGTGCCAAACAATGAAGAATTGGATGCTCTGGCCAAGAAGAGCCCGAGAATGGTCACATACTTCAAAGAATTATTGTGCTACTTCATGATCTGCACTGTTCTATATAAGAGCCATGCAAAGGGGACATGCTATTTGTCCAAATGGTTGACATATCTCTTTTTGGGCCATATTCATGAATATAAGGCACAAGAACATCATGATTGTGATCTTAGCTTTTTTGAGTCGCTCGACCGCAGTACTATCTAGAAGTTGATAGAAAGGTTCCGGCATGCTGATAAAGAATTGACAGAGGATTGGCATGGATTCATAGCTGGTAATCCCATTGAGACTTATGTCAGACAAGGTGGGAGACTAATGTCTCGAGAAGAAACTCTAACTGGCTTCTTATCTTTGTGGCTGCGACGATTCATGGCCCCGGAGCCAGTATTATTGATAGGATCCAACGTGGTGTACTATTCACCACTGTGCGTTTAGTATTCGACACAAGATGGACATTCTCTCTGCGATGACTTGCCGATTGAATGCGGGTCTTCGCTCTTTCACATATACTATGATGACAGATCCAGTACCCGAGATAATTTCTCCGTACTAAAATGATGTACACTTATCTGTTCGGCTGGTTGTTGTTACACAACCCCATTTTGATGGATTCGGCTTTAGGCGTCGTAGGAGGGGATTCATCTGACATTTTTCCATATGTCGGTGGAAAGTGAACTCTCTTGCTGACTGTCGAAAAGTATTAAATATGGGTTCGGAATGGAGGTTTTACCGCATTCTCCCACTTCATGGAACCGAGAATCTTCCTCCTTTGCTAATGGATCTAGAGCCTATTATTGCTTGTCCGCCACCAGCTGCCTTTATGTGGTTGAAGATGATCAGACGTTCTCACCTAATATATTGATTTGGCGATGAATGTAGTCTGGAGCTGTTCCTACCATGTCAATTTACTCGCCAATTTGGCTACGATCAAATCCATGTCGGCAACGCCACTACTTGTTTAAAAGCTTCTGGTTATTTGATCGATGGCGCGAGAGGATGGAGGTATTATAGTGCCAGGGGCACCAAACTACTTTTTAATGCCCAATGCTACTCCTGAGATGGGCCCGCATATGTTATATACATACGCGAACTTTTATACTTCGGCCAATACCTTCTTTGAGGGATTCACCATATCTAATAGTTTTGTAAGTGCTAAACGATCATGATTAGGGGCCAGAACTACCCTAGAATTCAGAGAAGCTGAAGAAAATGCTCCTGTAGATGAGCCACTTGAAGCTACCCTCGTCGGCCTCCCTGACGAGGTAAATGAACCGCTAGAAATCTTCCTTAAGAAGCGGAAAGAAACATCTTTAGAAAAAAGGACTAGCAAAAAACGAAGAGTCGAAGAATCATCCACCTCTTCTGTCCCACCTAAACCTCCTTTCCCCCTAAGGCTCGGGGAAAAAAGATGAAAGAAGTAGCTGTTATTATTGAATATCCTGCAGTGAGGACCAGATCCCAGATGCGACAAGCTGAAGTAGGGATTTCCTCTAGGGAAACATGGATAACCCCTTCTCCAATCCCAAAAGAAAATAAGAGATCAGATATGCACGATGAGCCTTCTGAATTCGAAGGATCTCCTCCAATACCGTTCGAGCGCAAAATGAGGAGAAGACTATTGATAACCGAAGTTGAGCAACAAGAAACCGTAACTCCACTTACTCCTCTAGTGCTAAGACGGTCCCCTCATCGACCAGACTCACTTTTGTCGTTGCAAGATCCACTGTCCCTGAAAGGTGATATTCTTGCCCTTGTAAATATTAATTCGTTGGGCTTTTGTGTTGATATGTATGTTTTCTATTTGTAGGAACTCCAACAACAAATATTCTGACTCCAACTGTTACAGTAGATATTCCTTTGGTTCCTTCTTCAGAATCAGCATCCATAGCGATCACCCTTCCAGTGACTGTACTTGCTGCAGCAGGAATAATGTTACCTTCCCCTACCAAGGAAACTCCGGAGATCATACCCCCTGAAGACATTCTGAATGTTTTAGTTTCCTCTATGACTTAAACTCCTGTAACCTGTCAAGAAGACAATAAGAGGATAGAGACCCTAGACGGTTGTGACCTCAGTGATGGTCTAATTAAGGAAGGTCCTAGAAACGCTGCTTCAGAAGATCGAACAATAATCCAAAAAGATGAAAATCCAATAGATGAAGATAGCCAAACTGTTGTTGAGGGTAAAGAATACCCAATTGAAGATGAGGGCCATGAAAGCCATAAAGAAGTTGATGCTGAGGAGATCCAGACCCCAGTTGATGTTGTTATTGAGACAGAGGGGTAGAGGTAGTTGCAGTCCCAGGTGGCTAAGCCAACTCAGAGACCAGAAGCGGCCATTTTATGTCAGGTGGTTTAGAGGTTGGGAGCAGCCAAGCAGTTATCTCTGAAAACACCATTGCGAGGCTCTATACAGAGCAAGCTGCCGTGCCTGGTGAGACCCCGTATGCGTTGCTGGGCTCAAGTAAATTTTGACTTCATTTACCATTGCTCCTTTGATGTTGTTTGACATGATATATAATGATTAGACTTATTGATTACAGAGGGTCCCGTAGGGACAATAGCATTAGATCCGTTGACTTCTATAGCTTTTAGCTTCATCTCAACTATGGCTCCTTTGGATATGGGGACTCAGTTTATGAAAGGAAGCTCTTCGAGGATGCCCGTACCAAGATCTCTTGGTGCACAATCCGTGATTCCTCCATCTTCTGCAGAAGGAGGGATTTTGGATGAAGTGGCGACTCCTGGTATATCGGCAATGACAAATATCGTCGTTGAGACTTATACCAGTGCTTTCTTCACTTCTTTGGGAACTCTTGTTCAGATGGGCTTGGAAAAAGGTCATCCTTATTAGTCAGTAAGGGGAACTGCCTTATTTATCATTGAAGCCATCCTCAATATTGGTGATCTGGACAGGGTTAGCTTCTTGGAACACATGTTGGATGTGCTCGAGGAGCCAATCAGGTCCTATCAAGATCTGACAAGAGGCAACATCCAGAGCATTGTAGATGCCGAGTGTGAAATGATGGCTCACGAGTCTACAACACGACAAACAGCCTTAGAAGATTTTGTGGTTGCTTTCTCAACGGATCTGCAGAGTTGGAGTCTAGTATTGTCGAAACTACTTCTTCTGTTGAGCGTTACAAGACTGAAGCCACAGAGAAAGAGAAAGAACCGTCTAAATGCCAAACTCATTTGCAAGAGTTAGAAGCTGAGATGGAACAGCTTTGTGAGACACTTAGAGCAACCAAGAGGCGTAAAAAAGAGGTACTTAAAATGCACCAAGTTGCCGTGAGCCATCTGGATGATCTGAGAAGGTAGCGAGATAAATTCGTCCAAATTCAGGGTACAGAAATTGAACACCGAGTTAACTCCCTGCAACCTTTTGATCCAGAGTCCGGAGAGCTTTGGCCAGGCAAAGGGTGCTTGATTCCAGAACGGAGAGAGCTGACTCTCTAAAGAAGTTGATAACTGATCTTAGCACTCAGCCTCCCAAATGAAGCTATCTGATTGTGACAACTTTTTGTTTTACTAAATGTAATGACTTTGACATTTTTACTCGTCATTAAATAAAGATTGATAATTTTTGTGGCTCTATTTCTTATTGCGTATTTGTTTGAGGCACAAGTAATTGATTGGAATAAGAAATATGTTCAGCGGTACTGGATATGGCATATCTCTTAAAAATAACAATATTTGTTATATTTGGTCAGGGATAATGTGGACATGACAGAATATAACTTACAATATTGTCATTTCGAAGATGACATCATCAGAGGTAATGTGGACGTGACGAGTCGCTAATGTAGATAGCAGAATTCAGAGGTAATTTTGATGTGAATTCGTATATCTATTGATTATCCTTGGGCCAACTGTGACTCAAGAATAGGATATCTTTTAAAACAACTGGTTTCAAAAGATGATGTTTATAATGATGTGGTAGACATTGTCAATGATGATAAGATCTGGATAGACTCCGCTGGGGATTCAAAGATTTGAAGTATGTACCATATTCGTTAATAAATATAGTACACACTTTTTAACATGGTACTTCTTCAGGAATTTGTCGTTAATAGGCATCATAGCGATTCGGCCATCCATACCAGACAGTTGATAAGCTCCATTTGAGAAAACTTTGCTTATAATATAGGGACCTTTCAACTTTGGTTCGAACTTGCCCTTGCTCATGTGTGTCATAGTCATAGGACATCTGACAGTAAGGAATAGCTCACCTTTTTGAAATGCTCGTACTTTGACTTTACAGTTGAAGGCTTCTGAAATATAGGCTTGATATAGATCGAT
Source organism: Iris pallida (assembly GCA_029216955.1). NCBI lineage: Eukaryota > Viridiplantae > Streptophyta > Magnoliopsida > Asparagales > Iridaceae > Iris > Iris pallida. The sequence continues at coordinate 749,165 of JANAVB010016400.1, read as the reverse complement.
GTATTGTTGAGCTAGTATCCACTTCTCGTCATGTTCTTCAAGATCCTGAAGTCGAAGACGATCATTCTTTTCTGTTGTGAGTTTATTAGCAACAGCTATTCTCAATGACGGAATCTGAATTTCCAATGGAAGGACAGCATCACATCCATACACCAAAGAGAAAGGTGTACAGCCGGTCGGAGTGCGTATGATAGAGCAATAAGCCCATAGACATTCTCCAAGCTTTTCGCTCCAATTTTGTTTATTGGTAGAAATAAACTTTTTGAGAAGCTTGATGATTGTTTTGTTGATTGCTTCTGCCAAATCGATAGTTGTAGGATTGTAGGCTGTAGAAGCAACATTGTTGATTCGGTTGTTATCACAGAATTGAGTGAATTTTTGACTGACGAACTGAGGTCCATTGTCATGAATGACTCGCTGAGGAATATCGAATCTATAGATCATATGATGTTTGATGAAGTTGATGACACTGCTTGTCTTGACTTCAACTAAGGGAATAGCTTTGGCTTATTTGGAGAAGTAATCGATTATAACTAGAATAAATCGATGTTCTCGAGATGAAGGTAGGTTAATAGGATCGATGATATCCATGCCCCAAGTTTCAAAGGGCCATGATGTAGTAGTAGGATGCAGGAATTCTGATGGTTGATAAATGAAATCTGTATGAATTTGACATGCACGGCATTTTCTTAAATATTCGATGGCATCTGACACCATGGTTGGCCAGTAATATCACATTTATCGAATTCGATCGTGTAGCTTAGGACCAGGCTGATGTGCACTACAGACACCATCGTGAGCTTCACGTAGTATCTTCTTTGCCTCATCTTCCATAAGACAGCATAGAAGCATACCATCATACGATCATCGGTAGAGTGTTTTAGAGGCATGGTTGTAGTAGAATCGAAGTGATCGCCTACGGATTGTTGTTGCTTCTTTGGGATCTTCCGGTAAGATATCATGTACAATAAAGTTAATGAAAGGAGCTCTCCAGCCTTCACTTGTGGTGCAGACCTCGACTGAATTGCTGGATTCCAGATGCAAATTATTTTCAATGCAGAATAATTCCCTGTTAGTGATGAAGATCATCTGTTGTCGTTTTACAGGGATTGCTAATATTGCTGCTATATTAGCAAGCGCATCAGCTTCTATATTGCTGCTATATGGAGCTAGTCACACAAAATGTCAAGACTAGCAAGAGTTTCGGTCATATATGATCAACCCTAGGATTTGTCAATCATGCTACAGCCCGTAGGCAGACAGTAAGTAAGTGCAATCGAGCTAAAATGTGCTCGTCGGCCAAACGCCTCAAAAGAATATTTTTTTACAATAGAGTGGGAGAGCAAAATAAAAACCCACTCGTTGCCAGGGTTATGCCTGGTGGTCACCATCTGGCTGGAAGGTAGGGTGATTCTCTAGAGCTGCTCCGGTATCTGGTCATACAAAACCAGCTGGGTCAGATCCCAGAAAGAGCTACAAAGGGGGCTTCACTTAAGAACTAAAACCAGCAATTGGCACAAAACATAATAGTATAGTAAAAACTGGAGAGATAGAAATCATGATGATATACAATAAGATAACCATGGGACTTTTCAGATAACCAAGTTAAAACCTTTAAACCAAAAAAGGACCGGGATTATAACCCTTCATCTGAACAGAACTTGGCTTCCCACCATTTATCGATAATATAAAGCACAAGCAATCAGGTCATGCGACAATCTTGTACAGGATCAGGACAAGACTAGACTGGGTTAGACTCCATCCAATCAAATTACGGGTAAGCAATGAGTACGGCTTAATACTTTAACAAACTAGGGTTATCACAGGCCTAATTACTAACAATATGCAATGAGATGTTCCAACAGCCACAAGCCCTGCAGACTATCCAGGCTATCCGGATGCAAGTTAGGGGTTGAATTCATGTGGGTACATTGTCCAAAGAACACATGTACCCTTAGGTAGCTTGAAGGATGCAACACATGACAGTGTGCTGGAAATGTGCCCTACTCGACGGCAGGCTACAGATCCCATGATGGGGCGCCCAGATAACGGGATTGCCTGTAGCTGGGAAATCTCTTTATGACTACTGGATTATTTTAGTTATTAGTCTTAGTCAAATTCAGTAGGTACCCCTGACCGTGGTACTCAGGGGTCCCTGTCCTAGACTTGATGCAAGACAGTACTGGTTCACTTGTACAAACACAATCATCCACGGTGTCCAGGCCATTCATTCTTGTTATATTATTCTTGTCATGTCATGCTAGCCGTTGTAACAGCTTTCAATAATTCCCATCATGCATTACTTGTCATGTCTTGCCATGTCAATTACTAGTCATACCGTGCCATGTACAATTATCATTCCAAACATAATAAATAAATTCATGATTATCAAGTTCATGACAAAAGGCGTAAGGATAAAAAAGGGTAATGATGTATGCCATAGGGGCTCAAGGTCTCTACACGTGCACTATTACGCTAGGTCAAAGAGACCCCAAGCATAAAACAGCTTTACGCGAGCAAAACCTAAGGGTAGATAGCTCTACGCAAGCAAGAGTGCATGCGAGCAGGATTCTACGCGAGCAAGCGCTCTACGCGAGCGGAGCTCTACGCGGGCAGAGCTCTACGCGGCAGGCCGCATGCGAGCGAGACTCTACGCGGGCAAGAGTGCATGCGAGCAGGATTCTACGCGAGCAAGCGCTCTACGTGAGCGGAGCTCTATGCGGGCAAGCCCTCTACGCGGCAGGCCGCATGCGAGCGAGACTCTAGCCTTTGCGTAGAATGGATTACGCTGTCACGTGATAACGTGTGCGTAAAAGGTAAATAATATGCGGACACGTAAAACGTGTGCGTAAAAGGGGGGGTAAATGATACGCTGGCACGTAAAACGTGGGCATAAATCTAAATACTATGCTAGCACGTAAGAACATGTGCGTAAAGCTTCATCTTCTCCCTAAGGCCAAGACAAGCAGGCGTAAAAGCTCACGAACTCAAGAAAACCCCATCTCGGTCAAGTCTCGATGAAATCTAACCATTCCAAAACCAAACTTGCGTAACATCAGAATGTCTACTACATGGAACTGTCAGTTTTCAAAAACAAGCCAGTTTAGTAAATCAAAACCATGAAAATAAAAAATGCTAAAACCTAGATCTACGAAAATCCATGCATCAAAATAAAATTTTTTAAGTTCTAATGTAGTTTAGAAACATGCTAGGAAGCCATTGGAACCATCAAAATGGGTCCTCAAGTGGAAGCTAGATGCACTTGCCTAGTGTGGTGTTCGGTGGAGAAAAGAGGAAGAAGAAGAAGAGAAGTAAATGAGTAATGAATGAAGAGAGAGAATGATTGTTGGGGTTAATAAATGAGGGATGGTGGTAGGTAGGGGTTTGTATATCAACCCAAACCGAACCAAACCGAACCCGATGCATGCCAGAACCATAAAATGCTAACTAACCCATGCCAATACAAAAACTCAAGGCTAGCCAGTCAGGACAAGTCGAACCAGGCTGAATCCAAAATAAACCAAGGTAAGGTTAAACCAGGATCAAGCTAAGCAAGACAAGTCTAACTACGGGTAGGGATTCCGTACACGTATACTAGAAATACGTATAACGGAAAACGGCGGTGACAACTCTACCCACCTTAAAAAAATTTCGTCCTCGAAATTTAATCAAGAGGCTAGAGATGTCGGAGCAAGCTATATTAATCACAAGCAAGTTATAACTAGGTAATCATTCAAGCAATCATTCATGCAAGCAAGGAAGCTGAGGGTATAAGGCATAAGAAGGACATTATACCTTACGAGTCAAACAGGTCAGGATATCACGATCGGACATCATCCTCACGCTTCCACGTTGACTCACTCAAAGAGTGATAACCCCAAGCAATACGGACAAACTTGACAGCCTTGTTCTTGAGTATCTTCTTTCTTCGGTCCAATATGGATACGGGCCTCTCCTCATACGAAAGATTGGTACCAACAACCAATTCTGAATGATCATGGACATGACTCGGATCCGGGATATATCGTTGCAATTGGGATACATGAAAGACATCATGCACCTCACGTAACGACGGCGGAAGAGCAAGACCATAGGACACATCACCTACTCGCTCTAGAATGTCAAACGGTCCTATATACCTAGGACTAAGCTTTCTTCGCACGCCGAAACGAAGGATGCCACGGGTTGGCAAGATCGTAAGGAATACATGGTCGTCGATAGAAAACTCAAGGGGACGTCGATAAGAATCGGCCCAATGACGCTGGCAATCTTGTGTAACTCGAAGATAATCTCTGACTTGCCTGACCACCTCAATAGTTCGAGTGATCATCTCTGGACCAAGCATCTGCCTCTCGCCTATATCATTCCATGCTAACGGAGATCTGTACTTCCTGCCATACAAGGCCTCGAAGGGTGTCATCTGAATACTGGCCTGGAAACTGTTGTTGTAGAAGAACTCCACGATATGCAGGTGATCTTCCCATGAACCACCAAATCAAGTGTACATGATCGTAACATATCTTCAAGAGTCTGGATCGTGCGTTCTGACTGACCATCTGTGTCACGACCCGCACCCGGTTTTCGGATACGAGATGTGTCCAAGCCAGCCTACGCCGTAGAGTCGGCGGTAGAACGCTGTCAAGCCCGCAAGAAATAAATGCTCAAATATCACATTGCTGCTCATTGACATTTCTAAATTTATTACAACAGTTACAACATTTATATTTAAACGAAAAATACAAAGTTTTACAATTAATGAAATGATACAATGGCTATCTATTTCTAGGTTGTCTTCAGCATACCCAAGTTCTCCCAGTGCTAAGAGTGATCGCGGCTAAACCTGAAAAATGTTGGTTATCCAGTCAGGATTGGAGCAAGTACACAAACCGACGGCAGTGCAAAACATAATAGAATTATCAAGACATAAAAATAACATATGAGAAATGAAAACTGTAAGATAAAGTGATGTCATAGCACGATAGAGAAATAAACAAGGAAAAGCTAATAAAAGACATCTATCTAAGTGGTGTGAAATATCCTTTCACCATGTGGACGGCTAGGGGATAAAATCCGGCATACTGCACGTGTCATGTGCAGCAGCTATCGTTCAAGAATAGACTCATGGGATATTTCTGGGTAGTCCACATGTATACTAAGATATTTCCCCTCCCGACTACTCCGTGTGACGAGCGTGTCAACAAGCAGCAAGATATATGTATAGACATAAAATAAAAAGACTACTATGAATCGGAAAGCAATCAGAAAGTGCACTTGCCTGAGGTCCTTAGCTGGAGAAACCAATAATAAATACCACTCACGAGCCACAATCAATCAACACATGCAGAAGTCTCCGGATGCTAAAATAAACATTACCAACGTTCTCAGAATAGTCAAATTAGCTAGGATTGCCTGTCCTTAAGTCCAATTCTGGACACAGGGGTAAAACGGTAATTTTGGACAAAAACGATGTCCGCCGTTGGACCCGCTTTGCACCAAAAAGCGTGCCAGAGTCAACGGTCTCTAAAGTCATCAAACTATATGTCTATGGATCCAGTTTTCCGATACGAACCCAACCGTATGTCCAGAGTTGGATTTCGGCGGGCCGTGCACAAAATCGTCCGTTGAGTGGGACCGTGGGGCCCGCAAAACGATGTCGATTTTAACTGTCTCAGAATCGGACCAAACTTGGCATACAGGACCAGAAAAATGATACGGTTCTGTTGGCGCAAGTTTTGTCTCGATCTGACGAGCGTGCACAAAGTTATGACTGAATTTGCATTGGACGGATACGGGGCGATTCCGACGGATACGCGTCGAATTCGTCGCGCACACGCGACCAATTTGAATTCCGTCAAAGCCCACATGACCACGAAGCTGTTACGCAGCTTTCGATACTTTCGGTGTGTGACCACGTCGCCCGGAATAGCGGGACGGACGTCGTGTGGAACAATTTTTATGTTTTGAAAACAGATTTTTGGGAAACTTTAGGATTTGATTTCTCGACGCTCAGTCGATGATTTCAAATTCTGCAAAAAGGGTGATGAAGACCTATATGTTGTCTAAAAGTCTCTTCAAATAGATTTTCTAATGTGAGATTGGATTGATCGGAAACGATCCTCAAAAGTGGGTGATTGGACTGATAATTCGTTCTGTTTTTGCCAGGTTTTTGCTAAACCTCGCGTCGATTTCTCGGGCGATCTATGGCATCTAAATGTAAAGCGATTAAAGGAACTTAAAGGCGTATATATTGGGTTCAAACCTGTTCAAGTAGATCGGAAAATGGTGGAGCGGGGTGGCGAGGAACCCGCCACGAAAACCGTCTTGCAGCGATTGCTACTGCTATTGCTCTGTTTCACCTGTCGGCGCGCACGGCTGTTGCGTGCGGTTCGCCGGCCGACGGCGGCTCGCGGCGGTGCGCGCACCGCACGGGGGTGCGCCCAAGGGAGAGGGAGGTCGCGGCATGGTGGTTGGCGGAGTTGTGTTTAGGGTTTTCGAGTTTACGAGAGAGATCCTCTCTGTTTCGTTTATATATGCGGGTCTCCGCTTTGTTCTTGGTTGTGAACTCGAATTTGAGTAAGTGCAGTGCTGGGCTCGGCTCAGCTAGTTTAGCCTTGGTTGGGTCTGCTGGGGTTTAATTCGGTTGGGGGGGGTTTGTCCCATTGATCAATCAATATTTTTTCGTATTGGCACTACCGGTCGGCCAGGGTATATGTGATCAGTGAAATGAGGCGTGCACTGTGGGTTTATATTTGATGGCAACCAACTACAACTTGGACTAAGTTGTATGAGTGCATCATTGCACGTGTGATGTTGTTGCAGCACTAGCAACAAATATATAGAATGAATTGGATTAAATTTTATTCCAATTCAGTTCAAACATTCAATTCATTTCCATTCAATTCACTATTATACTACATAATAATAACAGAGACCACCACCATTTCCTTCTTCTTTTCTTATTTCTTTTCTTTTTCATTTATCTCTTGTTTTTTTTATATATATATCTTGATAGAGAATAAATTACTAATAAATATTAATAATAAAAACTTTATATTTAATCACCACAATAGTAATATTAATATTATAAAACCTCCATAAATAATAATGATAATAATAATAGTAACGAAATTAAATAAGCCAATAATTAATTTTTTTTACAAAATCTAAAAATATCACCATTTAAATGAATAATAATAAAATATTTCATAATTTTTGGGAAGGGGAGCTACAAATCTACCCACCTTAAAATAATTTCGTCCTCGAAATTCTAACTTTTAGGCATGCCTAAAATTTCAAAATAAAATTGAAAAGAATACATCTACTATTACCACAATCTTCTCAAATTTAACTCCCCACAAATAGTTTGTATTCTACTCCTAGCCAAATAGCCTCCAGGACTTCTACCCACCTTAGGTCACACTACTCCCTTGAAACATGGGTTACTAAAATCTTATAATCTTCTAACTAGTGGCTAATAATTCTACGAAAATATCTAGGTCATATGGTATCTATCACCTCTCATATCTATAAACAACAATTTTTTAATAATCAAGCGATATTACAATAACTTAGAATTTTTGATGAATTTCTAGACAGTACGATTATTCGTCACCCCAAAATAGGAAGGGACGAGAATCAAGAGTACGGAAAGATGGGGGAGAATAATTTCAAATAATTCAGTTCTATAGTCCAAAAAATGGTGGTATGCACGGATGGGTTTTACTGGGTCTTAATGGGTTCCTTAATTGGTCATCAATCGTTGGTTGAATGAACATGGGATTTCAATCTACATGGACTAGAAAGATCCCAATGATAGAATTATTCCTACTAGATTAGGTATCCTAGAATAGGTTTCTACGGAAGGGATTGAGCTAGTTGCTAGTCAGGTTGGTTAGCTAGGTCCTTAAAGCTCAAAATGTGCCTTCAGTGACTTTTGTGTTTAAGTAACACATGAGGCCTCAATTGGATGGCACACTAGTGGCATGTACGTAATGGGCTTCGAGTAGTTCACAACCATATATTGGGTCGAAGAAATTGATTCGAAGCTGAGGCTCTAATGAAAGTCGAAAAGTATACCGGTACTATGGTAAGGGTTATAACTAGCCCTTTTAACCTGAAAGTCGTACCATAAAAATAGGGTACAAGGGGACGGGTTTGAGTGGGACATGATATACCTAGGTGAAGGTGGGCTCGTTTAGATCTTGCATATGAAGTTTGTTGGGAGATGACAGCTATTCTCGTGCTCCGAATACTAATGGCACGGCCGGGGGCACAAAATGATCTAAGTGGAAAGTGGGAGTCCAATGGCACTAATAATCATTCTAATGGAAATTATTCTAATCACTCGGTAGTCTTGGTATATCCTAAAAATTTTAGAAGGCTTGCGGTCTACCCACCTTAGAGGCTAGGATATGGTGGCAAGGTTCCTGTCACAGGACTGGCCGATGGTAGCTACACTCGCATACAACTATCATAGCCATGGAGAATACTCTGTATCTATCTATCAATTATGAGTTTTCGCCTTTCCAATTAACGAAAGACAAAAACAATAAGAGTTCAAGAGATGTCGTTGAATACAATTACGTGATTCAAAGGCGGATATATAATTCAAGAGGAATTATCAAGCAATCGCGGATGAGATCCTGGATATCTCTATATCTCAGTCCACGTAGGGTAATTTAAATGAAGAGCGAACCAAATGTATCATGGTTGATCAGACCGTAATATAATGATTCTGATTAGACAATATGTTAGCTAGACATATGTCTTGGATCAAGCTCGATAAAACAGTAAGCTTGCAAAACTAGGCCGTAATAGCAGCGTTGGTCAAGATAGTCAAAATATAAGTAGGCAAGATTTTTGGAAAGGGGACAAAAGTTTGAATTTTGAAAGAATCAAAACCTTATCCGGTGTTATTGCCTATACAGTCAACCTATTATCTTCTATCCATAAGGCCTTGGTCGACTAATGGGTTATGGAATTCTAATTCCTATAGTCTGGATGAACCTGTTATTGTCAGTCAATTACCTTGTTAATAAAACACAAGGGCCACGGGTTGGGAGACATGCTACTCGACTTACAAAACTTACACTAGTATTGGTTTCGAATCTTAGGGTCATACAGGACAGTCTCTATTCTCTATAATATCCTAAACTTGTAATCACATCTGAAATCGTTTCACCGAGAATTATGCCTTGCCCGTATACTCTGGCTACGGCAAACCCTTGGTTCCGTGATTCAGGGATGATAAGCTATCATGTACTCTACTTTATATTGTCACAAGGGTATCTAAGATCTAAAGAAGTCAACGAGAACCTAGTTTCTGGAATGTTCCATAGACTATGATTCTTCGAAACGATTTCAATTCTATGGGTTGTGTCTCGCCAGTGCGCTGCTGGCTGGCCATTGCAGTCGTAAAGTTTATTCTAACTATTTTCCTGAGACTTCAAGGATACCTAAGGGTCCAATCTATTTGACTAGGATAGATAGTGTAACATCTGCTTATAATTCTCATTCCTTAAGGTAAAAGGCTGGTCGAAAAGAAAGGTCTGAAGACAAATAAAATAATAACATCCTAATCTTGATTTCATAAATATTTCAAATGATTGAGGAAAAATCTCAAATAAATCTACTTCGAGATTCGTATATGATTAGCAGGATTAGAAATTATAAACCAGTTCCTTACGACAAAATAGAATTTAAGTAGGCAGTTCTAACTTATGCTATAAAATTTACATCTAATAAACCAAAAGAAAGTTAAACATTTCATCAAGATCAAAGCCTTAATTCTAGATAAGCCTAACTAATCAAGTGAATGACAGACTATCATTGAAGCATATCATCGTATCAAAAGCAATTATGTATCTAGCAAGCTATCCAAAATCAATAATTCCTTATCTAAATTGCATGGCCTGCCTGGCAACCTTAACTACCCAACGGTCAATTTGAACAAGGGACTCCTAGTCCTAGTTATTCTCCTAAATTATTTTAATCCTATTTGTGAATGAGCATTTCTTGAGGGCAGGCTCGTAATAGTACGACTAACGTACCATCACGAGTTCGTATGGTTTGCAAAAACTGACCTGCATGGGCCACCACAAAAACTTGTCACGACCCGCACCCGGTTTTCGGATACGAGATGTGTCCAAGCCAGCCTACGCCGCAGAGTCGGCGGTAGAACGCTGTCAAGCCCGCAAGAAATAAATGCTCAAATATCACATTGCTGCTCATTCACATTTCTAAATTTATTACAACAATTACAACATTTATATTTAAACGAAAAATACAAAGTTTTACAATTAATGAAATGATACAATGGCTATCTATTTCTAGGTTGTCTTCAGCATACCCAAGTTCTCCCAGTGCTAAGAGTGATCGTGGCTAAACCTAAAAAATGTTGGTTATCCAGTCAGGATTGGAGCAAGTACACAAACCGACGGCAGTGTAAAACACAATAAAATTATCAAGACATGAAAATAACATATGAGAAATGAAAACTGTAAGATAAAGTGATGTCATAGCACGATAGAGAAATAAACAAGGAAAAGCTAATAAAAGACATCTATCTAAGTGGTGTGAAATATCCTTTCGCCATGTGGACGGCTAGGGGGTAAAATCCGGCATACTGCACGTGTCATGTGCAGCAGCTATCGTTCAAGAATAGACTCATGGGATATTTCTGGGTAGTCCACATGTATACTAAGATATTTCCCCTCCCGACTACTCCGTGTGACGAGCGTGTCAACAAGCAGCAAGATATATATATAGACATGAAATGAAAAGACTACTATGAATCGAAAAGCAATCAGAAAGTGCACTTGCCTGAGGTCCTTAGCTGGAGAAACCAATAATAAATACCACTCACGAGCCATAATCAATCAACACATACAGAAGTCTCCGGATGCTGAAATAAACATTACCAACATTCTCAAAATAGTCAAATTAGCTAGGATTGCCTGTCCTTAAGTCCAATTCTGGACACAGGGGTAAAACGGTAATTTCGGACAAAAATGATGTCCGCCGTTGGACCCGCTTTGCACCGAAAAGCGTGCCAGAGTCAACGGTCTCTAAAGTCATCAAACTATATGTCTACGGATCCAATTTTCCGATACAAACCCAACCGTATGTCCAGAGTTGGATTCCGGCGGGCCGTGCACAAAATCGTCCGTTGAGTGGGACCGTGGGGCCCGCAAAACGACATCGATTTTAACTGTCTCAGAATCGGACCAAACTTGCCATACAGGACCAGAAAAATGATACGGTTCTGTTGGCGCAAGTTTCGTCTCGATCTGACGAGCGTGCACAAAGTTATGACTGAATTTGCATTGGACGGATACGGGGCGATTCCGACGGATACGCGTCGAATTCGTCGCGCACACGCGACCAATTTAAATTCCGTCAAAGCCCACACGACCACGAAGCTGTTACGCAGCTTTCGATACTTTCGGTGCGCGACCACGTCGCCCGGAATAGCGGGACGGACGTCGTGTGGAACAATTTTTATGTTTTGAAAACAGATTTTTGGGAAACTTTGGGATTTGATTTCTCGACGCTCAGTCGATGATTTCAAATTCCGCAAAAAGGGTGATGAAGACCTATATGTTGTCTAAAAGTCTCTTCAAATAGATTTTCTAATGTGAGATTGGATTGATCGAAAACGATCCTCAAAATGGGTGATTGGACTGATAATTCATTCTGTTTTTCCAGGTTTTTGCTAAACCTCGCGTCGATTTCTCGGGCGATCTATGGCATCTAAATGTAAAGCGATTAAAGGAACTTAAAGGCGTATACATTGGGTTCAAACCTGTTCAAGTAGATCGGATAATGGTGGAGAGGGGTGGCGAGGAACCCGCCATGAAAACCGCCTTGCAGCGATTGCTACTGCTATTGCTCTGTTTCACCTGTCGGCGCGCGCGGCTGTTGTGCGCGGTTCGCCGGCCGACGGCGGCTCGCGGCGGTGCGCGCGCCACGCGGGGGTGCGCCCAGGGGAGAGGGAGGTCGCGACATGGTGGTTGGCGGAGTTGTGTTTAGGGTTTTCGAGTTTACGAGAGAGATCCTCTCTCTGTTTCGTTTATATATGCGGGTTTCCGCTTTGTTCTTGGTTGTGAACTCGAATTTGAGTACGTGCAGTGCTGGGCTCGGCTCAGCTAGTTTAGCCTTGGTTGGGTCTGCTGGGGTTTAATTCGGTTGGGGGGGGGTTTGTCCCATTGATCAATCAATACTTTTTCGTATTGGCACTACCGATCGGCCAGGGTATATGTGATCAGTGAAATGAGGCGTGCACTGTGGGTTTATATTTGATGGCAACCAACTACAACTTGGACTAAGTTGTATGAGTGCATCATTGCACGTGTGATGTTGTTGCAGCACTAGCAACAAATATATAGAATGAATTGGATTAAATTTCATTCCAATTCAGTTCAAACATTCAATTCATTTCCATTCAATTCACTATTATACTACATAATAATAACAGAGACCACCACCATTTCCTTCTTCTTTTCTTATTTCTTTTCTTTTTCATTTATCTCTTGTTTTCTTTATATATATATCTTGATAGAGAATAAATTACTAATAAATATTAATAATAAAAACTTTATATTTAATCACCACAATAGTAATATTAATATTATAAAACCTCCATAAATAATAATGATAATAATAATAGTAACGAAATTAAATAAGCCAATAATTAATTTTTTTTATAAAATCTAAAAATATCACCATTTAAATGAATAATAATAAAATATTTCATAATTTTTGGGAAGGGGAGCTACAATCTGTCTGCGGGTGATAAGCTGAACTGAACTTGAGACGAGTCCCCAAACTTGCTTGAAGACTCTGCCAAAAGTGCGAAGTGAATCTTGAATCTCTGTCGGACACAATACTGACTGGCACTCCATACAATCTGACTATCTGCCTGAGGTATATCTCTGCAAGCTGATCCGTCGACTGACCAATTCTGAAAGGGATAAAATGAGCCACCTTGGTGAGTCTGTCGACTATAACCCAGAAAGTATCTCTCCCAGCTGGGGATCTAGGTAACCCAGTTACAAAATCTATGGTAATGTGCTCCCATTTCCATTCTGGGATCGATAAAGGTTGACGAAGTCCAACTAGTCTCTGATGTTCAGCTTTAACTTGTTGGCAAACCAAACAACGAGAGACAAATCGGGCTATCTCCCTCTTCATGCCATTCTACCAGAAATGCTGACGGATGTCATGATACATCTTCGTGCCACCGGGATGAATTGAATACTGAGAACTATGAGCCTCTGCAATGATTTCCTGTCTGATATTACCACTGGATACACAAAGACGCCTCCCATGTCGAAGTGTACCATCTTCATGAATACTTAACTCTGGTCTTCGTCCTGCTACACATTCTGCCCTAAGCCGCTGAATCTTAGAATTTGCTGACTGAGCTAACTTGATCCTCTCAACTATACTGGACTAAACTTGCATACTGGCCATCAATGCCACATTGGTAGGAAGGACAACTTCTATACCCATCTTTTAAAGATCTGCTAACAACTCTGATTGCGCTGTTAGAAAATACACTCCGGCTCTCATGCTCAATGCATCTGCTACTACGTTGGCCTTCCCAGGATGATACTGCAGGTTGATGTCATAATCCACAAGTAGCTATAACCGTCTCCTCTGACGCATGTTAAGATCCCTCTGAGTAAATACATACTTCAGGCTCTTGTGGTCGGTGAAAATCTCTACCCTATCTCTATATAAGTAGTGCCTCCATAGCTTATGTGCAAACACTACTGCTGCCAGCTCTAAGTCATGGGTCGGGTAATTCCTCTCATTATCACGTAGTTGACGTGACGTATAAGTTATTACCTTCCCATGCTGCATCAAAACACATCCTAAACCTCTACCTGAAGCATCACAATACACCGAGAATCCTTCGGTCCCATCTGGAAACGAGAGAATGGGTGCCGTCATCAAGCCTCGCTTCAACTTCTCAAAGGATTCCTGACATTCTGCGGTCCAAGCAAACTGCACATCCTTGCGGGTTAACTGCGTCATAGGTGCTGAAATTTGAGCAAAGTCTGAAACAAATCGCCGGTAGTAGCCGGCCAAGCCAAGAAAACTGCAAACTTCTGCAACTGTGCTGGGTACTGGCCACGTCTTAATAGCCACGATCTTCTGGGGATCCACTTCTACTCCTCCTCTGGTCATGATATGACCCAAGTATGAAATACAATCGAGCCAGAACTCGTATTTACTGAACTTCGCATACAACTGGTGCTCTTGAAAAATCTGGAGGATAACTCTGAGATGTTGCTCATGCTTTGCTTTGCTCTTGCTGTAGACCAGGATGTCATCTATAAACACAATCACGAACTGATCTAAATAAGGCATGAAGATACGATTCATGAGGTCCATGAATACAGCCAGCGTATTGGTCGCTCCAAAGGGCATTACAAGGAATTTCCAACGCCCATATCTAGATCTGAAAGCCGTCATCGCGATGTCCTGCTCTCTAACTCTGATCTGGTAGTATCCTGACCGCAAGTCAATCTTCAAAAATACGAATGCCCTTTTGAGTTGATCAAACAAGTTATCTATCATCGGAAGAGGATATCTGTTCTTGATTGTCACTGAGTTCAAGGTACGATAGTCAACACATAATCTGGACGTACCATCCTTCTTTTTCACAAGAAGCATCGGGGCTCCCCAAGGCGATCCACTAGCACGGATGAATCCCTTGGTCCTGAGTTCTTCAATCATCTTATACAAGATCTCTAATTCTGAATGCGCCATCTTATAGACTCTCTCTGACACTGGTGCTGATCCGGGAATCAAATCAATGGTGAATTCAATCTTCCTCTCTGGTGGCATACCTGGAAGCTTCTCGGGAAAAACATCGATAAACTCTTCTACAATTTTGGGAAACTGAACTGCCACTGCGACTGCCATTCGCAACACTGGAGGTGAAGGTTCTACTCCGCCTCGGAAGAATGAAAACTCTGGCTCACCAAGAATACTAAAAATAATCTTGTCGATATGGTAATCTATTCTAGCATACTGGTCCCTCAACCAATCTATCCCTAAGACCACACCATAATCGGCCATCGAGAATTCTATCAACCTAGCGGGAAACTCTCTACCGCTAACTACGATCCGACACGAGGAAAACACTCTATCTACTCCCACAAGTCCGTTATCCGTAAGTATATTGAGCCTTACTGATAACGACTCGGGCTCCAGTCCTATCCGTGTCGTGAATCATGCAGACATAAATGAATACAATACACCAGAATCAAATAATGCTGATGCTGGGAAGGAGTTGACGAGAATAGTACCTGCCACTACCTCACCTGATGCTAACTCCTCCTCTACGGTCAAAGCCATCACTTGACCGTGCCCTCGGGGTGCTGGTCCCCTCTACTGGAAACCTCTCTGGTGGTTCTGGGTCTGAACTTAGACTTGTGCATACTGCTGGGGGTTCTGCCGCTGAAATGCTTGGGACTGAGGCGGCAAGGGCCTCGAAAACTGGTGCTGTTGCTGCTGCTGAACTGGTATTGGAGCTGGTCCCCTAACCAAGGGACTAGAAAAGATTAATGAAGAGGAACTTCCTCTATTTGGGCAGTTCCCAACCATGTGGTCCGGGGCCCCACAAACCAAGCACAAACCCTGTGCTCTGCGACACTCTGACACCATATGCCCTGGCTTCCCACAATGAGTGCAACCCATTACGGAGGACTGTTTCTGCTGCTGCTGGGGAGATGTCGGGGTCGAATGCTGAATCGACGTAACGGAAGTCGCCCGCCTTGGAGTTCTAATGGTCAAAGCCCGAGCGGTCGGGGCTGGTGCTGAAGACTGGTTCATCTGGCCGTGAGACCTGTTCCGACTACCGGTTCGATCCACGATCCTCTGGGAGGTATACTCATGCCTCATAGCTGCTCTTAATACTGCATCGAAGGTCTGATGCTCAAACTGCTCCACCGTCAGTAAAATCTTCAGGTAGAGTCCCTGCTGGAACCGCTGAGCTCTGTCGAATTCGGTCGCCACCAAGGTGCGAGCAAACCGACTAAGTCTGGAAAACTCGGCCGCATATCCATCGACCGTCCTGTCCATCTACTTCAAATTAGTGAACCTCATCTGTAGGTCATACCGAGCTACAGCGTCAAAATACTTAGTCTAGAATCTCTCACGGAATACTGTCCATACAATAGGTGCCCGTAATCCAACGGCCTGCGCCGCCCACCAGCTGTGGGCTAGATCCAATAACTACAGGCACACCACGGCCACCTTCTCGTCTTCTGGGGTCCTGGCTGCTTCTAGAATAACCTCAGTATCCTGTAGCCAAGCATCTGCGGCAATAACATCTTCGCTACCATCGAAGAAGGGAGGGTTCAAGCGCTTGAAGCTGTTGGCCGCACTGTTACCTGGATGACCTCCTCTACTCAAATCATCTTGTACTGTCTAGTGCAATACATCACCTCGACGGTCCTGCGATGCAAGCAACTCCCTGATGAATCCAACCAAGACTTCATCATCCCGCCTTGCAGGCTGGACTAGCTGCACTGGGGGTTCTGGACCTCCGAGAAGCATGACTCGGGAAGCTACTCCTGAGTGCTGAGCTTGATCTTCTTGTTGCAGGGGTACTCGTTGAGCTCCTTTCGGCTGATTGGCAGGACCAGGAACAATACCGCTGAAGAAGACGATATAGGGAACAATAAGAAAGGACCAGGACAGATCAAAGATACAAGCATGGGATCAGGTCAAGATTTTTAGGGATTTAAAGGATACGAGCAGAGATCAAGGACGAGTGCTGATTGAGACATCTATTCGGTAAACCCTCACATATCTTGATTTTCAAGACCTGCATGGGCCACCACTTAAACCGTGTCACGCCCCAGGACCAGGATACTGGAGAGCGGGGGCAGACACAGCCAGCTACGTATATTGAAGTGCAACCTACCTCGATATACGGTCACGGCTGTCTAGATACATAAGGGTTTATCTACAAGCCATCAGTCTCTTATGGTCATGAACAAGCCTATTGTCTCAATCTCAAACAAGTAATAACAGTTACAAGATATCAGAGAACCAAATATACAATAGTAAGGCGTCCCATATATTACATATTTGGATGATCATGGATCTAGTCACATAAAATGTCAAGACTAGCAAGAGTTTCGGTCATACATGATCAACCCTAGGATTTGTCAATCATGCTACAGCCCGTAGGCAGACAGTAAGTAAGTGCAATCGAGCTAACACGTGCTCGTCGGCTAAACGCCTCAAAAGAATATTTTTTTACAATAGAGTGGGAGAGCAAAATAAAAACTCACTCGTTGCCAGGGTTACGCCTGGTGGTCACCATCTGGCTGGAAGGTAGGGTGATCCTCTAGAGCTGCTCCGGTATCTGGTCATGCAAAACCAGCTGGGTCAAATCCCAGAAAGAGCAAGTGTCACAAAGGGGGCTTCACTTAAGAACTAAAACCAGCAATTGGCACAAAACATAATAGTATAGTAAAAATTGGAGAGATAGAAATCATGATGATATACGATAAGATAACCATAGGACTTTTCAGATAACGAAGTTACAACCTTTAAACCAAACAAGGACCGAGGTTGTAATCCTTTATCTGAACAGAACTTGGCTTTCCACCATTTATCGATAAAGTAAAGCACAAGCAATCAGGTCATGCGACAATCTTGTACAGGATCAGGACAAGACTAGACTGGGTTAGACTCCATCCAATCAAATCACGGCTAAGCAATGAGTACGGCTTAATACTTTAACTAACTAGTGTTATCACAGGCCTAGTTACTAACAAGATGCAATGAGATATTCCAACAGCCACAAGCCCTGCAGACCATCCATGCTATCCAGACGCAAGTTAGGGGTTGAATTTATGTGGGTACATTGTCCAAAGAACACATATACCCTTAGGTAGCTTGAAGGGTGCAACACATGACAGTGTACTAGAAATGTGCCGTACTCGACGGCAGGCTACAAATCCCATAATGGGGTACCCAGATAACGGGATTGCCTGTAGCTGGGAAATCTCTTTATGACTACTGGATTATTCTAGTTATTAGCCTTGGTCAAATTCAGTAGGTACCCCTGACCGTGGTACTTAGGGGTCCCTGTCCTAGACTTAATGCAAGACAGTACTGGTTCACTTGTACAAACACAATCATCCACGGTGTCCGGGCCATTCATTCTTGTTATGTTATTCTTGTCATGTCATGCTAGCTGTCATAACAGCTTTCAATAATTCCCATCATGCATTGCTTGTCATGTCTTGCCATGTCAATTACTAGTCATACCGTGCCATATACAATTATCATTCCAAACATAATAAATAAATTCATGATTATCTAGTTCATGACAAAAGGCGTAAGGATATAAAAGGGTAATGATGTATGCCATAGGGGCTCAAGGTCTCTACGCGTGCACTACTATGCTAGGTCAAAGAGACCCCGAGCGTAAAACAGCTTTACGTGGGCAAAACCTAAGGGTAGGCAGCTCTACGCAAGCAAAAGTTCATGCGAGCAGGATTCTATGCGAGCAAGCGCTCTACGCGAGCAGATCTCTACGCGGCAGGCCGCATGCGAGCGAGACTCTACGCGGACAAGAGTGCATGCGAGCAGGATTCTACACGAGCGGAGCTCTTTGCGGGCAAGCCCGAAAATAAGCCAATTTAGTAGATCAGAACCATGAAAATGAAAAATGCTAAAACCTAGATCTACGAAAATCCATGCATCAAAATAAAAATTTCCAAGTTCTAATGTAGTTTAGAAACATGCTAGGAAGCCATTGTAACCATCAAAATGGGTCGTCAAGTGGAAGCAAGATGCACTTGCCTACGGTGGTGTGCGGTGGAGATGTGAAACCCGCTTTTCGATTTTTCTTAGACCAATTATTGGATATTTAGATTAATTAGGATTATTAGTATTATTGTTGTTATTATTATTGTTAATAATATTATTTTAAGTCAGATCTAAAAAATATTATTTTTAAATTGATTATTGGATTTTTTTGATTGTGCCCTGTCCTGATCCCATGTCAGGGGTCCGACCCCGAGCCTGAACCCAATCCCGTTTCCGAACCCAGACTTATTCCTTCTTTTTTTCAGATTTTATATAAAAATAAAAAACAAACAAACCTTCCTACACTGGGACCCGCAACCCCCTACTCCACACGAACAACACCCCTCCCTAATTCTCCTCCCCACTTTCCCAGCTCAAACTAATCTCCTCCACACATAGGAAAACCTCTCACCCACACATTCCTCCACAAGCTCCCACTTCTTTTATTAAACACCACCAACCACCTCACTTCATTCATTCCTATCCCCTCTTCCTCCAGAATAGCAAACTCTCCTCTCCTTCACGAGCTCCCTCTCCCTCACGAGCTCCCCTCTCCTTCACAATTTCCCTTAACCCTCCCCACGCGGACCCGAGCTCCAAAGCAACCCCGGACCCCCTTCCAGCCCCGATCCCCGTGCCCGACGTCGCGTGGCCGACCCTACGCCGGCGCCCTTCCCGCCGGCCTCCCAGCGCGGCGCCAACCCGTGACCCCCTCGCCCGACCCTCGGCCGCTCCCTCCGGCCAGCCCGACCGCGTCAGACGTCGCCGCCCCTCGCGGCAGTGTCCGACCGCGGCCCCTTCTGCGCCCCAGCGCCGCCCGACTCCGGCGAGCCCCCGGCCAGCGTCGGCCGTATCCCCGCTGACAGCGCCGACTTCCTCGGCGACTCCCCGCGCCCTTTGGTGCTGTCTCCGCCCCGACAGCGTTGCCCTAGCCGCTGTCCCGGCCGATTCTCTCCAGCGACCTCGCCCCCGAGCTCACTGCTCTTTGGTGAGCCTTCACTGTTGGTTCTCCGTCATGCCCTAGTTCTGGGTTTTTGGCGTTCTTCGTCAAACGACGCTGGTTCCAGCACTGTTTTGGGAGTTCGTCGCTATTCTGGACTATTCTTTCTTTCTATTTTTACATCTGAGAGCTCTAGCCGAGCAATCCGAGGTATAACCCCCTGTTTCGCTATTTTATTATTATTTGTCGATGATGAAATGGTCCCCGGTTCTCTTTGGGAATTCGGTTTTTAGTGACGACGTAATTTTCCGGGACTTTCGGAAAAGTCCTGTGGATTATTTTGCATTCCCGAAATATTTCGGGAATGGTTTTTGGTATGTTTTAGTTTTTGGAAATTTTCGGGAACGTTCTGTGACTTGTGGATTTGGAATCGGACTTTCGAAATTATTTCGGGTCGCCCCGATTATTCTGTGGATTGGCCGTGGATGTATTATATATATAAAATGTGGGTTTTTCCCTGGTTTGGGACTTGCAGGAATTATCGGCGCCATTTTTCCAGTTTTTGGGTTGACCAAAAATAGAGGAGATGCTGCCCAATTTTTCCGTAAATCCTGAATTATTTTTAAAATGAATTTAAAATAATTTTCGGAATTTATTTGATATTTATTTTTGGGTGACGACCGTATCCGTCAGTGGACCCGGCTAAGTGCAAACGATACCGGCTCCGCCCAGACGTTGAGGCAATTAGCCAGATGAGGATCGGACCATTATCTGAAACTTACTATTTATCTTTATTTTTATTATTTATTTTCTGTTTTCTATTTAATTTCTATTTCAGTTTAGGACTAACGGCAGTTTATCTTATTTCAATTTATGTAAATAAATTGTAATGGGCATAAGCCCAGCTGGCTGGTCTGTGACTATAATAGCTTAGATTTCTTGTCATTTTCTGGTTTTGCGAGTTTTATAGTATTTAACGATTAAAATGATTAAAAAGGTATTTTTCGTATAAAATTAATTAATGTTTTCTCACCTAAAGTTGACAAGTTTATTAATAATTAAAAATTACGTGTTTTCTCACTAAAATAAGAGAATTAGTTTTATATTTATATTTATATAAAATTATCAAGTTTTCCTAATAATCTGGCATCGACGATGATTTTCCGAATCAAAAGTATAAAATGATCATTTTTCCCTCGTATTAAATTAACGCACTAATAACCGTGTTTTTCTGTGTTTAGTTAATTAAATAACTAAAATTGGGCTAGGACGCAAATAGAGATTACAACTAGCATAGCTAAGTTGGTTAACCTGAAAGCTGAGTCTATCTCTCGAATGTAGGAATTCGAGGACAACTCTAAACTTCCTGTCTCGGAGTCGTCTACCTCTCCAGTTATTTTCCTGAGGCAAGTATAGTTTATGTTAGTTTACAGTTATTTATTTAATCGTTTTACTGCATGTCTAAACCACGACTCAAACACGAAACTCTCACCGAGAGTACTGTACTGTAACTACTGGGGACTGGAGAATAGCATAATGATTATGACCACTACTGTAACAAAACTCATTATCCCTCCTGTAACAAACCCAAGCCGGTTATATATCATTACCTGTTCAAATCACTGTTTTATACTGTAACAAACCTGTTTTAAAACTGTTTAGAACTGCATGATTCTATTTCTTATTTAACTGCTTAATTAGCATGAATTGTACTTTGCTTCCTCCTGACTGGAGATATATTTTTAGGCGATATTGAGGATGCTGAGCTGTGTTACAATAACTATTACGACCCTGTGTTGTACCCAGTTGTACTGCCAGAGTCCCCGCAGGAGTACGATGGGACTGAGACCGATGACCCAGCTGCTAGATAGATTTCCTTTCTGCATTGTTCGTTTGTTTCAAAATTCTGTATTTCCTTCAGAATAATTTCCTTTGTATTTAAATTTCAGTTTAATAAAGTTTAATTTCGAAGTTGAGTTGTGACAAATATAGTATTGTTGTATGGTTACCTGCTACTGAACAGCTTACTGCCGTCGTCTCAACAACGGTACAGGCTGGGCATGATCCGACTAGACCCAGATTATTGGGATCGGGTCGTGACATGTTTTCAGTGGTAGCCCATGCAGGTCAATTCGTACAACAACTTAGGAAAACATACCTAGAAACAATTAGAACACTAGAACATTGATTTGTCACAACATAGGTCCGAATTATATACATAAATATTTTTGTTTGATTATAGACTGGTAGGACACCTTGCTTATGTTTGAACCCTAAACCTTCCAGATTATGGCAAAAGGAAAGACAACCCGTTCCGGTCCTGCTGATGACAAGGTGTTATCTCCTGACCACACCCCTCATTCTCAGGCCCGTTCCAGTCCTTCTCCTTTGCAGCTCATCAATTCCCCCTTTGCTGCACAAGTCCCTGGCTTAGTTCATACTACAGCCGAACCTATTCTGCCCACGACAATTCCACCATCTCCTATTATGATAGTTACTCATGTCGCCCCACCAGTACCAGTAGATACCTCCCAAATGGTTGCCGTATTTCAAGGAATTCTGGAGTCCCAGAAGGCCCAAGCCGAGGCCCAGTAGAAACAAATTGATATCACGAGAGATGTTATGAAGGATGTCAATGACGTAGCCTTAGCTATCTTAAACCAAGTTGGTGTGAAACCTCACCCTAGCAGGGGTATCCCTGAATCTAGGAGATATTTGAGTCCCATCAAGTACTCTACTTTCCGGCAGTCTGGTCGTAAGAAGTTATTTGCTTGTGACTACTGCAAGAGGCCTGGTCATCAGGCCGTTAGTTGCCGCAAGAGATTGGGACAATGTTTGGCATGTGGATCCGCTGAACATCGGGTAAAAAACTGCATCTTATCTCCCCATTATACCAGAGCACCTATCCCAGCAACACCTGCTACGCCGCAACCTAGGGACTCTCTTTCTATCGAGCAGGTCTTGCCTCCTACACCCACCGCAGAAAGGCATGATGCAGACTCGAGAATCATAGAAGAAGATGAAGCAGTTGGAGACTGCTCGAGCAAGAGCCAGAGCCATGAAGACTAGTACCTAGAACTGTTGAGTAGCATTATCTCTTGTTATAAGTAGTTGTAACAGGATGTTCTTAGAATAATCATGAGAGTCTTGCTGTAATTCTCCAATATGAATAAAATTCTTGGTTACACCTTTATGGTAGATATCTTTCCTAAAGTCTCTCCCTTACGATACAATTTATGAGGATTATAATCTTAATGAGAAGAAATGTAAGGCGGTATTTATCAGGTATATATTGGTGATTAAAAATTGGAAGAGTGGAATTTTGGATTACCAAAATATTAGTTGGTACCTATAATAATAGGAAGTGATGATGGCATGAGGAGTGATTTTGACCTTGACCAGTTTAGGCTAACTGTATGATGGTATATGTTACTACATATTTTATTTTTCTAGATTTTGTATCTTTTAGTGTCCCATAATTTTCGGGATTATCTCCTTTCCATATCTTTAACAGGTTTTAGCACCCCTTAAGATCTATACTTTTGTTATCTATGGACCAATATTAGAACACTTCAATCTCCTTCGTCAGCAGACTTTTTTTTTAACTTCTCCACTAGTCGATCAAGTCTTTTTCTATCCTTAACGGGAGTCCAGACTCGTTCTCTATCTAGAGTTTTAAACTCTAATAACTCTTATCTACCTGAGATACTTATATGATTAGCATATCCAAACTTGATCTAAATTCTAATTGACTTTCTTGGAACGAATCCTGAACCAAATCCTTCTGGAACCATAAACCTCAATTATTACCGAAAGAATTGGTTCAGTCTAGTTAGTTCATGATTTCCCTAGAGAAGATATTTTCGAAATAACTTTAAATTTTGATTGTTATCTCCTAGGTTATTCCAAATATTTTATTGTTGATTTCCTCCACTCAACTAGAAACCTTACTCTCTTTAGGCAACTTCTGGATCAATTCAAGGCCTGGAAAGCTTTTAAACTCAATGCTCGAGTATCGTGAAGTATGAACGGTCAGAAAATTGTTTCCATCCTATTATTAAATCTTCTTTAAATCATTGAAAAAAAAACTTTTTATGGTTGAGCCATCCCCTTGTTGGTTTTACTAAACCATTCTAACCTGACTTCTTTGAATCCATAAAGACATACTTCTTTTATGTCAACCCTACTCCCCATCACATCCTCAAAACTTTTCTCGGATAAGAAATTTTTTTCTTCAAATAATTTTGGTAAACGTCTGTATCCTTTAAGTAATTTGTCGGGAATATTCTTGACTTCTTCAACTCAACCCAAAGCTCTGATTCTTCTACCTTACCCTGCGTCCAACTCAATTAGTCATACTCAAGCTTGATCAATTTCTTCAAAATCAAATCTCTTAAATCTCACGAGCTACTAGGACACATATTTATCCTGATAAATCTTCTTGAAACCAGTAGAACATACATCAACATATTTTCTATCATAAATGGAACCTTAGAACTCGTTTGAATTTTTAGGAAACTTCTTTGAAATTCTTATGGACAAAGTTGAGAAAATATCCAATAACCTAATACGACTTCGCACATTTGCGTTGTAGTAATTTACCTGAATTATGAAAACATCGAGTTTACTGCAGCCAGTTGCGCACTGGCGAGGCAAAAGACTCTAAAGTTGAAGTGGTTTCGGGTGTTCATAGATTTTCGGATATTATCGTGACTATGTTCTAAATACACCATGTTGATCTTCTTTGTTGCTTAGCCATGAAATGGATAAAGTTAAAAGAGTACTCGATAACCTAAAATTATTCAAGTTATTGGGTCAAAAATTCACTGCAGTTAGGTGCACTCTGGCGAGGCATGAATTTGAGACAAAGTGACTTCAAACATATTTGGTTTCCGAATATTATTCAGACTATATTCAAACCATGGTTGTCTTTGCACCATCAAATCATTCCGACTTTTGCCTGATTAAAGAATTTACATTTCTAGCGGTTGCCTCCTTTCCCAGAAATCTCTTGTCATATTCAGAAAGAAAGGATTTCCTATAAAATTCTACTTGATCTTCCTAAAAACTTATTAGGATCAAATCAATCTCTGCTACCTCAATCTCTTTTCTGTTTCAACCTTGGTACGTTGCACACCCATATATTCTTATATCTTATATATTTATTCATTTATTTATATATTATTATTATTATTATTTAGTTACAGATTTTGGAAGCTATAGATTGTTATCTTGTAAGCCTTTTCCTCATATCTTATCTTCTGACCGTTGAGCAGTGAAACGACATACTTTCCATCCTCTTTGATCATCACTCGGCCCTCATTGGAAATATTTTACTCGATTACATCCATTATTATTCTAATCATCTCTAATATCCTCCTATCGTACAACTTTTACTTTTCCTGAGTCACAAATCTTTGTACCCCATTCCAATTCAATTCGACATTTAGGTTCCATATCTCAAAGGATTTCATTATCTTCTGTCTTCTCAATAAAATATTAACCTTCGCTCCTTTCTTGCTTTTCCTGTTTCTCGAAACCTCATTTGGTTCTCTTCTATTCTATGATCCTGGTAGCACCTAGGTTCTTTCTCGTGCCAAAAATGATCTTGATAAACATTCCAGTCTCATTTCAGATCATATTATGATAATTCTGATCGTGCCTGCTGATTTAAAGTTCATTTTGTTTAAGGCTAAGATTTTGATTGTACCCGGCCCTTATCTTTGAAATTTCGAGGACGAAATTTTCTAAGAAGGGAAGGTTGTGAAACCCGCTTTTCGATTTTTCTCAGACCAATTATTGGATATTTAGATTAATTAGGATTATTAGTATTATTGTTGTTATTATTATTGTTAATAATATTATTTTAAGTCGGATCTAGAAAATATTATTTTTAAATTGATTATTGGATTTTTTTTGATTGTGCCCTGTTCCGATCCCATGTCCAGGGTCCGACCCCGAGCCTGAACCCAATCCCGTTTCCGAACCCAGACTTATTCCTTCTTTTTTCAAATTTTATATAAAAATAAAAAACAAACAAACCTTCCCACACTGGGACCCGTAACCCCCTGCTCCACACGAACAGCACCCCTCCCTAATTCTCCTCCCCACTTTCCCAGCTCAAACTAATCTCCTCCACACATAGGAAAACCTCTCACCCACACATTCCTCCACAAGCTCCCACTTCTTTTATTAAACACCACCAACCACCTCACTTCATTCATTCCTATCCCCTCTTCCTCCAGAATAGCAAACTCTCCTCTCCTTCACGAGCTCCCTCTCCCTCACGAGCTCCCCTCTCCTTCATAATTTCCCTCAACCCTCCCCACGCGGACCCGAGCTCCAGAGCAACCCCGGACCCCCTTCCAGCCCCGATCCCCGCGCCCGACGCCGCGCGGCCGACCCTACGCCGGCGCCCTTCCCGTCGGCCTCCCAGTGCGGCGCCAACCCGCGACCCCCTCGCCCGACCCTCGGCCGCTCCCTCCGGCCAGCCCGACCGCGTCAGCCGTCGCCGCCCCTCGCGGCAGTGCCCGACCGCGGCCCCCTCTGCGCCCCAGCGTCGCCCGACTTCGGCGAGCCCCCGGCCAGCGTCGGCCGTTTCCCCGCTGACAGCGCCGACTTCCTCGGTGACTCCCCGCGCCCTTTCGTGCTGTCTCCGCCCCGACAGCGTTGCCTTAGCCGTTGTCCCGACCGATTCTCTCCGGCGACCTCGCCCCCGAGCTCACTGCTCTTTGGTGAGCCTTCACTGTTGGTTCTCCGTCGTGCCCTAGTTCTGGATTTTTGGCGTTCTTCGTCAAACGACGCTGGTTCCAGCACTGTTTTGGGAGTTCGTCGCTGTTCTGGACTATTCTTTCTTTTTATTTTTACATCTGAGAGCTCTAGCCGAGCAATCCGAGGTATAACCCCCTGTCCCGCTATTTTATTATTATTTGTCGATGATGAAATGGTCCCCGGTTCCCTTTGGGAATTCGATTTTTAGTGACGACGTAATTTTCTGGGACTTTCGAAAAAGTCCTGTGGATTATTTTGCATTCCCGAAATATTTCGGGAATGGTTTTTGGTATTTTTTAGTTTCTGGAAATTTCCGGGAACGTTCTGTGACTTGTGGATTTGGAATCGGACTTCCAAAATTATTTCGGGTCGTCCCGATTATTCTGTGGATTGGCCGTGGATGTTTTATATATATAAAATGCGGGTTTTTCCCTGGTTTAGGACTTGCAGGAATTATCGGCGCCATTTTCCCAGTTTTTGGGTTGACCAAAAACAGAGGAGATGCTGCCCGATTTTTCCGTAAATCCTGAATTATTTTCAAAATGAATTTAAAATGATTTTCGGAATTTATTTGATATTTATTTTTGGGTGACGACCGTATCGGTCAGTGGACCCGGCTAAGTGCAAACGATACCGGCCCCGCCCGGACGTTGAGGCAATTAGCCAGATGAGGATCGAACCATTATCTGAGACTTACTATTTATCTTTATTTTTATTATTTATTTTCTGTTTTCTATTTAATTTCTATTTCAGTTTAGGACTAACGGCAGTTTATCTTATTTCAATTTATGTAAATAAATTGTAATGGACATAAGCCCAGCTGGCTGGTCTGTGACTGTAATAGCTTAGATTTCTTGTCATTTTCTGGTTTTGCGAGTTTTGTAGTATTTAACGATTAAAATGATTAAAAAGGTATTTTCGTATAAAATTAATTAATATTTTCTCACCTAAAGTTGACAAGTTTATTAATAATTAAAAATCACGTGTTTTCTCACTAAAATAAGAGAATTAGTTTTATATTTATATTTATATAAAATTACCAAGTTTTCCTAATAATCTGGCATCGACGATGATTTCCCGAATTAAAAGTATAAAATGATTATTTTTTCCTCGTATTAAATTAACGCACTAATAACCGTGTTTTTCTGTGTTTAGTTAATTAAATAACTAAAATTGGGCTAGGACGCAAATAGAGATTACAACTAGCATAGCTAAGTTGGTTAACCTGAAAGCTGAGTCTATCTCCCGAATGTAGGAATTCGAGGACAACTCTAAACTTCCTGTCTCGGAGTCGTCTACCTCTCCAGTCATTTTTCTGAGGCAAGTATAGTTTATTTTAGTTTACAGTTATTTATTTAATCGTTTTACTGCATGTCTAAACCACGATCAAACACGAAACTCTCACCGAGAGTACTGTACTGTAACTACTGGGGACTGGGGAATAGCGTAATGATTATGACCATTACTGTAACAAAACCCATTATCCCTCCTGTAACAAACCCAAGCCGGTCATATGTCATTACCTGTTCAAATCACTGTTTTATACTGTAACAAACCTGTTTTAAAACTGTTTAGAACTGCATGATTCTATTTCTTATTTAACTGCTTAATTAGCATGAATTGTACTTTGCTTCCTCCTGACTGGAGATATATTTTTAGGCGATGTTGAGGATGCTGAGCTGTGTTACAACTATTACGACCCTGTGTTGTACCCAGTTGTACTGCCAGAGTCCCCGCAGGAGGACGATGGAACTGAGACCGATGACCCAGCTGCTAGATAGATTTCCTTTCTGCATTGTTCATTTGTTTCGAAATTCTGTATTTCCTTCAGAATAATTTCCTTTGTATTTAAATTTCAGTTTAATAAAGTTTAATTCCGAAGTTGAGTTGTGACAAATATAGTGTTGTTGTATGGTTACCTGCTACTGAACAGCTTACTGCTGTCGTCTCAACAACGGTGCAGGCTGGGCATGATCCGACTAGACCCAGATTATTGGGATCGGGTCGTGACAGGAGAAAATGAGGAAGAAGAAGAAGTGAAGTAAATGAGTAATGAATGAAGAGAGAGAATGATTGTTGGGGTTAATAAATGAGGGATGGTGGTAGGTATGGGTTTGCATATCAACCCAAACCGAACCAAACCGAACCCGATGCATGCCAAAACTATGAAATGCTAACTAACCCATGCCAATGCAAAAACTCAAGGCTAGCCAGTTATGATAAGTCAAACCAGGCTGAACCCAAAATAAACTAAGGCAAGATTAAACCAGGATCAAGCTAAGCAAGACAAGTCTAACTACGGGTCGAGATTCCATACACGTATACTGGAAATACATATAAAAAAATGGCGGTGACATTTATGATATGGAACAAGATCTTGATGCCGCACTTCATACATACCTCTAACCTGATTGACGATTAGTTTAGAATCTCCGTATGCATTAAGGTTGTCGATATCCAATTGTTTAGCTAATTGAAGACCGATCAATAGAGCGTTGTATTCATCAACGTTGTTAGAGCATGGTTCGTCCAAAGAATAAGCTCTTTGAATTTCTAGTCCCTCGGGAGATACTAGAACGATTCCAACTCCAACGAAAATAGTACCTTTAGGTCAGATTCTGGAAGCACCATCAATGAATAGACGCCAAACGTGGATTCCTTCTGAAGTCATGTTGGATTCCAGAGTTTCATCAGAAATTTTGTCATAGAGTTTAGATGTCTCAGGGATCGGATGAGCAGCCAAGAAGTCAGCTAGGACTTGACCCTTAATAGACTTTTGTGGGACATAGACCATATCATATTGTGCTATTAGTTTGGACCATGTAGCGAGTCTGGAATTGAGTGTACTAGGCCTCTTCATCAAGACTCGTAGAGGATTGACTCTGGAAATTACATGAATAGTTTGGCCCGTGATATAATATCGTGCTTTTTGAACAACGAATATCAAAGCTAAATATTCTTTTTTCATTGGACTGTATCGATGTTCAACACTGATCATTGTATGACTGAGATAATAGATGGCTTGCTCATGATCTTCTTTGTTCTTTTGGGCTAGTGAAGCGCCCAGGTAATGATTCATTGCTCGGACATACATCAAGAAGGGTATTCCTGTGACTGGAGGCACTAGGACTGGAGGGTTCATCAAGTACCGCTTTATGTCTTTAAATGCTTAATGGCATTCTTTAGTCCAAACAAAAGACACACATTTCTTCATTAGTTGAGTAAACGGTCTAAAGCGTCCAAAGAGATTTAAGATGAATCTCTTGATGTACTTAAGCTGTCCCTGGAATCCTCGTAGCTCTTTTAGGTTGCATGGAGGACGCATCTCTTGAATGGCTTTGTCTTTCTCAGGGTCAACGTGTATACCCTTAGAGGTAATAACGAATCCGAGGAATTTGCCACCAGAGACTGCCAGAAATGACTTGGTAGGATTCATTTTGAGTTGATGCTGGCACATTAGATCAAAGATAGTTCTTAAGTCTTGGATGTGATCTTCCTTTAGGCGACTTTTGACGGCAATATCATCGACATAGCATTCGGCTGTCTTTCGTAAATGTTCACGAAAGATGGTGCTCATGGCCCGCTGATAGGTTGCACCCGCATTCTTGAGACCGAATGGCATAACGGTGTAGCAATAGACTCCTAGAGGAGTGCAAAAAGATTTGTGTTTTTTATCTTCGGGGTTCATCCTGATTTGATTATATCTGGAGAATCTGTCCATAAAAGACATCCGCTCGAACCCGTAAGTGTTGTCGATCATGACATCAGTGATCGGAAGAAGAAACTCATCCTTGGGACAAGCCTTATTGAGGTCTCTAAAATCGATGCAAACTTGAACCTTCCTTATTTTCTTTATAACTGGGACGATATTAGCCATCCAGTCAAGATGTTCTTCTCTGACAAAGCCACATACGATGAGCTTCTTGACTTCAGCTTCTATGGCATCCATCATGTCAGGTTGAAATCGACACTGTTGTTGCTTGACTGACCCTACATTCGGCAGAATATTGAGCTTGTGGGTAGCGATCTGAGGATCTAATCCTAGCATGTCTTCATAGCTCCAGGCGAATACGTCAATGTATTCCCTAATAAGCTGAATCAGTTCTTGTTTATCTACTTCAGGAAGGCTTTTGTTGATGAAGATTGATCTTGGAGAATCTTTGTCTCCGATATCGACTTGAACTAACTGATCTTTGGTAGGTGGCTCACTTTGCTCGAAGTAAAGTTCCCATTGAGTGTCTATTCTTTGTGCCCAAGGATCAGATTCAAGCGTTTCATCAAAATTGTCTTCGTCTTCGGAGAACTCTGCAGTTACCATGTTAAAAGATAAAGTCACTCGATGGACGTGCCCTACACTGGTGTCCGAATCCCATGAGACAGAGTCAGAAGAGTTGGATGCTCCTCTTTGTCAGACTCAGAAGCATCTGGGGTTGTAATCGGCAAAGTGTAGCCCAACCCATGTTTTATTTTGATGTAGTATTGTAGTGACTTTCCTTTTGTATATGGATACGAATAGGAGTTCGTCTTTCCCTACCACCATTGAGGCCATTTTTAAAATTATAGCCCATCTTTTGGATGATGTTCTTTGATTGTTGACTGTAACGACGTAGTTGAAGTCGTCCACTTTTGTCATTTTCAGCCTCGCTATCGGATATAGCCTTTTGATGCAATCCTTTGCTGAAGAGGATATGATGTTCATCCTTCTTCCGAAAGGGAACCAAAAGAATGAATCTTGTGCTAATTCAAGTAATACTTCATCTTGAAGAGGTTGAACTGCTCCTAATATAAAAGGTTCGAAGTTATCCAGGATTTTTAGATAACATCGAGCATAGTAGTTGACCTCAATATACTGCAAAGGAGATGCTACTTTATTAATAATTACATCATCACTTACAACATGGCTCTTAATCTTAGCCGATGGCTTGCTAAGATTGATAACCAGAGGAGGAGAAGGAGAAGGAGAAGGGTTGTTACGACGAAGGTTATTAACAAGTGGCTCAGAAGAGGTGAGCTTGCTTTGCTCCGTCTTCTCAATAAGAGGATGTTTGATGAAAGAAGAAAGATGGATAGTCAAAATTTGAGAAG
Source organism: Iris pallida (assembly GCA_029216955.1). Taxonomy (NCBI): domain Eukaryota; kingdom Viridiplantae; phylum Streptophyta; class Magnoliopsida; order Asparagales; family Iridaceae; genus Iris; species Iris pallida. Next base: position 717,526 of record JANAVB010016400.1, on the reverse strand, counting down.
AAGGACGAAAAGTACATCCTTTGACCGAAATCACAAGGACATTATCTGTATTGTCCTTATGATCTTCCTCAGTGTCCATGGCCAGTACGACTTTCATGAACTCTTCTTTGTACATCCTGGAGTCAATAAAATATGCTTCGATACCCCAGAAGGAATTAAGATCAGCTACTTCCTTTCGGACTTCTCCGTTGTCATCTACATATTTGATGCATTGGTGGAGAGTGGAGGGGACAATGTTGTGTTCATGCAACCATGGTCTTCCTAACAAAGCATTATAGGACCTATGATTGTCAATTACGTAAAAAGTAACCTTCGTACAGAGATTACTGATTTGAAATTTCAGGCGAATCTTTCCTAGTGGTTCACTTCTCCCAGAATTGAATCTCGGAATAGTTGTGATTATTGTAGAGAGATTATGGACTGAGATCTTTAGTACAACCAGTAGAGTGTTTGGCATAATTCTGAGTGCAGATCCAAGGTCAATCAGGATGCGATCGACTTTCATTGTATTGATATATCCCGTGAAATAGAGAGGTCGATCATATTGATTGTCTTCCAGAAGCATGTCATCCTGTGTGAAGGTGATATTAGGAATCAGCTCCATCACACTACGACAGTAAAAACATGCCATAGGTTCCTCATCTGGCTTCTTGAGGCATGCCCAACCAGCATCAGCTTAAATTAAACCTTCGTTTAGTGTTTCCCGAGTTTCCTTCGAGAGACGAAGGAGCTCAAAAATTGACAATCTCGTCGCAGTATTGGCTAGCTGAGCCAAAAAATCAAAGTTATATGTATTCTCTAGTCCAAGAGGTGGAGTTTTCTTTAATATTTTATCGAAGCAAACTGGTTGTTTGCCTTTGTCTATCGCTGTTGGTTTGGAAGGAGTCGGTTCCACTTAAGGCGATGAAGCTGATAGAATATTGACAGCATGCAAAGAAGATATTGAAGGAACATCATGGACTGGAGTAGAATAACTATATTCTCTTGTCCCTCTGGATAGTCTCTGAGGTAGAGTCTTCCAGATCTAGTAACGGTCATGGCTTCCTCTTCTGGAGCTGGTGAGAAGGAAACCATATTGCAGTTCTTCATCCGAAGCTTATTTTTTGAGGACTTCTTCTAAAGCGACAAAGGATTTGTCCAGAATCCTAAGCCAACACGGAACTGGTTGTGCTGAAGACATAAAGAGAGAGGTATAAGGGACCCCTTCCTATCATTCAAGCCAGGGGCTTTTTGTAAATCATATCCCATCTTTGTCATTAGTTTATGGGACTATTGACTGTAGAGATGGAATGTTGGCTGGTAATTAGCTTCTGGTTTTGGTAGTATTATCCCAGAAGAAGAAAGTGAATCAGCCGCTGGGATGAAGGTAGCATCCAAAGGTGAAAGATGATGACCGCCTAGTGAAGTCATGTGATATGACTTTTATTTGGTTGTCTTTCTGGATTTTGTAGACGAAGCAGACGTCTCAAAATCAGCAACCAAATCAAAATTGATCCACATGATTTCTCCTTTGCCGGTTGACAGAGGGACAAGACTGTCACTTTGTGCTGGTAGAAGGTTGATGATCTCTAGAGTGGCCATCGGGATAGGGACGACTCCATCCTGCACAAGTTGAACAGAAAAGTCGTCGAACTGCAGAGAGACGACATTGGCAGTCACAGTCTTCTTATCCTGCTGGAGAGTGATCGTACTGGTATTAATCAGCTCATGGATCTTTCCTTTGAGCATGTAGCATGCTCTAGTCGGGTGTCCTATGAACCTGTGATACACACAGTATTTAGGATTGTCATTTTTACCTAGTTCATCTGGCCGTTTTGCTTCAGGCAGTTGAAGCTTGTTGCTTTTGATAAGACAATCAAATATGCTCATGGTGTCGTCCTCGTCAAAGGAATATTCCTCCTTACGATAATGTGTTCTCTGTGGAGGTGCCATCGTAGTAGGTGTTGACTAAACCACGTTAACAGCCAAAGCTTCTTTGCCTTTCACATTGATGGCTAAAGCTTTTTTATTCTTACGGTTGTTTTGACGACCACCGCTGTTGGGATGCACTACCAGAATAGGTCATGTTAGCGACGCCAGAAAACGTCGCTAAAATGACAAAAAGTGTTGCTAATCATATTTACCGACGTTTTTAGCGATATTTTCCTGTGGTCGCGAAAAGCCATGTCGCTGACAGACAAAACGTCGGTAATCGTCGCCATTACCGATGCTAAATAAACGTCGCTAATCATCGATGTTCACCGACACCACGTCGGAAAAAATGGTGACATTTCTCTGATGTCGGTCAACGTCGGTGAATATAGCGACGTATGCTTCTTTTTACCGACGTTTACCGACTCTGTAGCAGAGAGAAAATGGGTCGGTAAACGTCGCTATACCTGGTAATTTAGCATCATTTACTGACGTTTAGCGACGCAGATAGACTTCGGTAAACGTCGCTAAAATACAAAAAAACAGAATTTACACAGAACCATATTTTCTTCCTGTAGTTTAATAAATAAAAATAAATACACAGAAGCACATTTTCATCCTGGATTCGCCGACCCCTTCGGTGGAACACTCAACACCGGTACATCACAATATACATATGTATCTACACAAACAAGAGTAAAAGTCTAAAAAAGTAAAATATCCAAAGTCGGTAATCGTCGATCCAAAGTATACAACCAATATCCACATGAATCCATAACCAATAATAAAAGTCTACACAAACAAATAATCCACAACCAACACTGAAACAAGATAAACAAACACTAAAAAAAATAGTCCTAACTCGGACTACTGCGGATCTGGAGGAGGGGCACCGCCGCGCCTCAAGGATTGGAACATCTCGTACTCCTTCCGTGAAATCGTCACCGATGAAGAAGGTAGTGAAGTCGATGGAGTCGGAGGTAGTAATGCCGGCGGAGTCGACGATGATAAAGGTACACCCGGAGGACAATAATGCTGCAGCACTGCTAGTCGCTCGTGGTAGGAATGCATGGTAGATAACAGCCTCGTACTGCTATCAACCATCAAATCCTGCATCAACGTGAGCCTCTCGTCCATGGACAGTTGTGATGCCTATAGATCTGTCATGCTACACTCTATCGATGCTCTAAGATCAGTGATGCCCCGCTCTGTCCTTTCAGTCACATCCCAGAGCTCCATAATATTGCGGTCGAGCATATCTAATCGTACTGTGAGCACAGCATCGTCCGTCTGGTGCTGTTCCTGGATCCATCGTAGCAGCTCGTCACAGACAGACTCCACCATCTGATGGACTCGTGCAGACTCCTGGAAGGGCTGTAGGCTATGCACACTAGCATGGGAGGCCCTAGAGGACTGTGTCGTAACTAGGGCGATATAGGATCCCGTACCGTAGTACGTATCCCTGTGGAGACCACCAGCGGCGGTCACCCACAGCTCGTCCTCTGACGGAGCTGGAGCGGGCTGCTAGGAAGTACTGGCCTCTCCCCTGCGCACTAGCAGCCGCCCGCTACTTAAGCCGTTCAAACTCGGCATAGAAAGCATGGATACTCTATAACTTCTATGTTTACCATTGATTGTAAAAGTATAGAACAGTTTTATGGGAGGACTGAACTTAGACTCATAATACAAACTCGTTTGTACAAAGAAAGCCTAGGAACAAAAGCCTAGGTACAGCAGACTAAGTACAATTATTTATTTTAGATTCTGGGGGGTGACGATAGAGGCTCGGAAAGGCGACGGCAGCCCTGCCTTACTCCTTGGACGATCAGTATGCAGCCTTGGCTCCAGAAGATTTGCTCAGCGTTGAAGAAATGCTCTCTTTGGTCTTCCTCTGCTTTTTCTCTCCAAGTATGTGGTGCTCTCTCTGATCTCGAAAAGGGGTCTCTCTGGTCACACTCTCTCCGTTGTGTATATTGCCACGGAATGTATCTATTTACAAGGGAATGGCACCTTGCTATTTATAGAAATGGGGTGTGATCATTAGGGTTGCAAATGATTCCTTCCTGGAGATGGCGGCGGCCTATGGATTGGTCAATCTAGGCCATTAGTTTTGAGTATGACGAATCTGGACCATTAAGTGAAGATTACACCAAATCTCATCAGCAATTAATGCTGATTGGAATAAATCTTCCTCATAATGATCTTCTGATGTCTGCGAATAAATTTGATTTATTCTCCTGCCACATGTCCCAGATTATTGGGATTTGACCCAATCTCTGATTGTAATAAATCTGGGAAATTGATCGGCTTAGGACACGTGCCCTAGGAGCCACTGGGGAGATCTGAACCGCATGAAGATTGAGCCGCATAAGATTTAGGCCGCATAAGGTTTGGGCCACGTGTCAGGGCTGCTTTTCGAACCTTTGAACCGCATGGAGATGATCATTGTGAGCCGCATAGGGATGCATCCACCTGAGCCGCATAGAAATGGTCCTCTTGAGCCGCATAGGAAAGCCTTTGCTTGAGCTGCATGAGACTGTTTCGGCCTGAACCGCATAGGACGGCTTCATTCTGAACCGCATGGAAAGACTTTGCTCGAGCCGCATACGAACGTCCACGTGGCAGGGCCACGTGGCATTTTTATGGATCTCGGGAGATTGTGTCAGAGATCCCTTTCTCTTCCCTAGGGGTCTGTCATTATGACAGAGTCATAATTGCCTCTCTTGTGTCAGGGCTGTCACTTTTTTCAGAGTTGTCAGCCGCCAACGTAATCAATGCAGCATAGGGCGGAGGGGAGCACTGTTACGCCACGTGTCTTCTGAGCCGCATGGGATATCTTGGGCCGCATAGTCCCTTATGTCGTATGACTTTCTGAGCCGCATGGGCTTTATGAGCCGCATGGGCTTTATGAGCCGCATGAGATTTCCTAGCCGCATGGATCATTTTCCATGCTTCTACAAGACCCCCTTCAAAGTTTTCAATTTGCAAAATTGAAATACTTTGAAAAAGAAACATGGACGTGTGGGAGCTCATCTAGCCGGATAGATATCTTGGCCGCATGGAAGTTTCAGCCGCATGAACTTTTGAGCCGCAGAGTTGTTTCAGCCGCATGGATGGCTTAGTCGCAGAGACTTTTAAACCGCAGGGATATCTCAGCCGCATAGTTCTTTGCCACGTCATTATGTCATGCATGCAAACCTTTTTGGGCAGGATCCCAAGAGTTTCTGATCTTTATTTAGCTAGTCTGTATCGATAGCCGAAGAGTCGACTGCTTTGTACGAGGCGTCGGTCTGTGGTTCTCCTTTCTTTATAAATAGAAGGGTATTTAGGGGGATTTCTCTCTTAGACTTTTCTTGATTAAGATCTCTGCCTTGTTTTCTTCTTCTGAATGACAGACAACGATGGCACCTAGGGCTTCCAAGGCAATAAAAAAGGCTGTGGCAAAGAGTAGGAAGTCGGCTTCGTCTTCAACAGCCGCACCCCCCATTCGTCTTGACGTTCATGTTGTCGTCGAAGGTAAGGACTGTGTGGAAGATTGGGTACTTTGAAACCCTAACAGATGCTGCTCTGCTGCATTGCTTCGTGTATAATCATTTGATGCGAGCTTTTCAAATTATATGGTCCGCATACACGTCCCATGAGCCGCATAGAATATATTCTATGTCCGAGCCGCATAAAAAGTTGTCTTAAACGGACCGCATGAACATCTCTGAATATCTTCTGACTGTTTTCATCATTCATCATCACTTTTTTCCGTCTTTTGGTTCTTGTAGTGTCTTCCTCGAATGCTGAGATTGTAGTGGTAAAGGAGCCGTCGCTTCCTGGCATCAATCAGGGGCCTTCCTCTGTTAAGGAGGAGGCGATGAAAGAAGAATCAGCGCCTGAGAGGGACGACATTATCCTCCCCACTATCAAGACTGCTGAGGGTGACAGCGCCGGGAATCCTGATTCTCCTACTCTGGACGAGGATCTTCCTCAATTACATCCTTCATATGTAATGTGGTTGAAGGAGTTGTATACGTACTTCTGTAACTAGGGTTTTGAGGTTTCTCGTAAATGTCTATCTGTAGTCTTTACTTTGTTTTGCCTTTCTTCTTGTCTAGAATGAAGAACTTTCCTGTAACCGCGTGGATGTATCCGATTTCTGAATGAATGGAACATATTTGCTTCACTCTTTTGCTGTATAATAATTATTTTATTGGGACATTTTGTATGGACCTATTGCCCCTAACGTACCCTGGTTTTGGATACGGGCAACAAGTTAAAAGGAACGAACATACTCACTCAGAGGTACTGAGGACATGGTGAGTATGAGAGTTTCTTCTACGGAGCCTTCTCACTCAGAGGTAATGAGGACATGGCAGGAGTGGGCTCAATGAAGAGGGGGTACATAGAATGACTCAGAGGTGATGAGGACATGGAAGTTCTATGTAGGGGTGATTTGTTTTTGGCGAAAGTGAAACGACTCAGAGGTAATGAGGACATGGCCGTTTTAGAAATTTGTGGATCGCTTACCCTTTTTGTGCACTAGAAGTGCGGGTATTGGATCATGAGGGAGGATCTCTTCCAGAAAGAAAGTTTAGAGGTATGATCATACATGACTTACTATCTGAAAGAGTGACCGGGATGTGAGTTCAGAGACACCAGTGGGTACATGACTCGATGTTGTGAAAGTGTGAGTTCAGTGGCACCAGCGGGCACATGACTCGATAATCTGGGATGTTGTGGATTTGAGTTCAGAGGCACGAGAGGGTACATGACTCGGGAATCTAGAGAATGGTGAGTGTGAGTTCAGCGGTACCAACGGGTACGTGACTCAATGATCCGAGAAAATTGTAAGGGTGAGTTCAGCGGTGCTAGCGGGCACGTGACTCGAAAATCTGGAAAATTATGGATGTGAGTTCAGCGGCACCAGCGGGCACATGACTCCATGATCTGGAGAATGTCGTTTTAGACATAGTATTTCTTCAGGAACTTGCCGTTGACGGACAACATGAGCAAATCCCCATTCTGTTTTACGAGACGGTAAGCTCCGTTGGAGAATACGGCCTCAATGATAAATGGGCCTTCCCATTTTGGCTGAAACTTGCCGGCAGTCTTGTGAGTCATGACCATCGGTCTTCGGACTGCCAGAACGAGATCACCCACTTGGAATGTTCTGATCTTGACCTTCTTGTTGAAGGCTCCGGAGATGCGTGCTTGGTATAGTTCGATCCTTTGCTGAGCTAGGAGGCGCTTTTCATCTAAGGCCACCAACTCTTGAAGTCGGCGTCGGTAGTTATCATCCGTCGCCAATTGATAAGTGAGGGTGACGCGAAGTGAGGGTATTTGAGTCTCTAATGGGAGAACTGCCTCACTCCCGTACACCAGGGAGAATGGTGTGCTCCCGGTAGCTGTTCGGACCGTGGTACGGTACGCCCATAAGCATTCACCAAGCTTCTTGTTTCAATCGTGTTTGTTGGACGATACGAACTTCTTGAGTAACTTGATGATGGTTTTATTGAATGCTTCTGCTAACCAATTCGCTGCTGGGTTGTATGGCATCGAAGCAATATTCTGGATGCGGTGCTTGTCGCAGAATCGATAAAAGATGTGGCTTGCAAACTGCAGACCGTTATCGTGGATGATCCTTCGGGGCAATCCAAAGCGATAGATGACGTGATGCTTAAGAAAGCTGATCATGTTTGAAGTCTTGACTTCTATAAGCGGGACAACTTTCGTCCATTTGGTGAAGTAGTCTGTGATTGCGAGTATGAAGCGATATCCTCGGGAGGAAGGTAGAGTAATCGGACCGATGATATCCATCCCCCATGCTTCGAAGGGCTAGGATGACACTGTCGGATGTAGAAATTCAGATGGCTGGTGAATGAAGTCTGCGTGGACTTGGCAGGCTTTGCACCTTCTTGCGTAGTCTATCGCATCCGCCACCATTGTGGGCCAGTAGTAGCCCATTCGGCGAAGACGATCTTGCAATTTAGGACCAGGCTGATGGGCCCCGCAGACACCGTCATGCGCTTCTCGTACGGCTTCTTTGGCTTCTGTATTTGATAGACATCGAAGCAATAATCCATCGTAGGATCGCCGATACAGCATTTTTGTCTCTGTATCGTAGAAGAATCTGAGGGAATGCCGTCTAATGGAGGTGGCCTCCTTTAGGTTCTCGGGGAGGATATCGTAGACGACGAAGTCGATGAATGGTTGTCTCCAATCTGGGGCATCATCAATCGCCTGAGCGGAATAACTTGCCACGAATTGAACATTGTTCTTGGGGCAGACCAGCTCGTGGCCTCTCACATCTACCGATTGATGGATATGATTCGGCACTGCTAGGGAAGCGGCCAGGCCTGCTAAGGCATCGGCTTCGTTATTTTGGAGTCTGGGGACGTGTTCGATGAAGAACCCCTCGAACGACGAGATGATGTCGATTGCTATTTGGTGATAGGGAATCATGTCTTCGTGGCGAACTTCATATGAGCCCCGGATTTGATTGACGATTAACTGAGAGTCGCCGTATGCTTCAAGATATTCTACCCCCAGCTCTCTTGCAAGTTGGAGGCCAATGACCAGAGTGTTGTACTCGGCCACATTGTTAGAACAGGGTTCCGTGAGGGAGTAAGCACGGTTAATCACCAATCCGGAAGGGAAGACTAGCACCACCCCGACTCCGACAATGATGTTGCCCTTGGGTCCTATTCTTGAAGCGCCATCGAAGAACATCCGCCATATGTTATCGTGAGAGGCTGCATTCGAGTCGGCGACCTCATCTGGAATCTCTTCATATATTCTGGATGACTCCAAACCCGGATGGGCTGCCAAAACGTCTGCCAGGGCTTGACCCTTGACTGCCTTTTGCGGGACGAAGATCATATGATAAGGGGACAATAATGTTGCCCATGTAGCGAGGCGAGAGCTGAGTGCCCCTGGTTTAGTCATGAGGACCCTGAGAGGGTTGACTCATGAGATCACATGTATTATTTGTCCGGTGACATAGTACCGCGTCTTCTGAATGGCGAACACCAGGGCAAGGCATTCCTTCTCCACAGCGGTGTATCGGTACTCTGGCCCAATCATCATTCGACTGAGGTAATACATGGCTTGCTCATGGCCTGCATCGTTGTTTTGTGCCAGCAGAGCTCCGAGGGAATGCTCCATTGCTCGTACGTAGAGCAGGAATAGTTTTCCAGCAACCGGAGCCACCAGGACTGGAAGATTTGACAAATATTCTTTAATGCTGTCGAAGGCACGCTGGCATTCTTCGTCCCATACGAACGAGACACCTTTCTTCATGAGGTGGGTGAATGGTCGACATCGCCTGGAGAGGTTAGAGATGAATCTTCTGATGTAAGCTAGCCTCCCTTGAAGGCCTCTGAGTTCGCGGAGATTTTTCGGGGGACCCATCTCCATAATTGCCTTTGTCTTCTCGGGGTCTACATAGATACCCTGGGCGGTGACGATGAAACACAAGAACTTCCCGCTGGATACGCCCATGAAGGACTTCGTAGGGTTCATCTTCAAATTGTGCGCTCGCATCAGGTCGAATATCATCCTTAGATCCTGCAGATGGTCTCCCTTACGGCGACTCTTGACGGCGATGTCATCAACGTAGCACTCCACCGTCTTACGTAAGTGGTCTCTGAAGATGATACTCTTGGCTCTTTGATATGTAGCGCCGGCATTCTTTAAACCGAAAGGCATGACTGTGTAGCAGTATGTGCCAATTGGTGTTCGGAATGTTGTATGCTTTTCATCGTCAGGAGACATCTTGATTTGGTTGTACCCCGAAAATTCATCCATGAATGACATACGTTCGAAGCCGCATGTGTTGTCAATCATGATGTCTGTGATAGGGAGGGAGAATTCATCTTTGGGACACGCCTCGTTCAGATTACAGAAGTCGATACAGATTCGAATCTTTCCATTCTTTTTGAGGACGGGTACTATGTTGGCGACCCAGTCGGGATATTGCTCTTCACGAATGAAGCAGCTGGCTATTAGTTTGTTGACTTCGGCTTCGATCGCATCCATGACGCCTGGACGGAAGCATCGCTGTTGCTGCTTGACTGGCTTTGCATCTGACCGAATGTTGAGTCTGTGAAGAGCAATATCGGGATCTAACCCCGGCATGTCTTCATAACTCCAGGCGAACACATCAATGTATTCTTTGACAAGTTCCAGCAGTGATTCTCGCTCCTCGTCTGTTAAGCTTTTACTGACGAAGATTGGTTTTGGGGAGGATTCGCTGCCGAGATCTACTTGCATGACCTTATCTTCTGTGGGAGGTTCTCTCAGTTCGAACCGCTTTTCCCATTGCGCATCCAACTGTTGGGCCCACGGCTCTAACTCGAGGATTTCAGGGATGTCATCATCTTCTTCGTAAGCGTCGGCGAATGCCATGTTGACTGACAGGACTTGTCTGAATATGTCTCTGATACTGGTATCAGAGTCAGAAGTTGGTGACCCGGTCGAATGTGAATGCCAGTCACATTCTTCATCTAAACTTTTAGGGGTCGTCGTGGGTGTTACATACCCTAATCCATATCGAGTCTTGCTATAGTAGTCCCGTGGTTTGCCTGTCGGGACCGGTGGCTTTAAAGGTAATCGTCGCCCCGTGCCGCAGTTCAAGTCCGACGTAGTCTCTAGATCATACCCTTGTTTCTGCATGAGATATTTAGATTGGGGGCTATAAAGATACAGAGGCAGTCTTCCAGCATCTGGTCCAAGGTCGACTTCTTCTATGGTGAAGGGATGAGGGTCGTCCTTCCGGCCGAAGATGATTGGGTGGTTCCCTCCCTCAATTATACGGTAAGCATCTTCTGCTGGAGTAAGCTGGACTGCGGTGTGCACATTTGTTACCTGCGTATGGAGATGAGTGCCTATACCGTATTCCAAAGCATACATCGTACAAAGCTTATTAAGCTCGAGGTAGTTCAAAGATAGCCCTTTATTGATGAAGTAAGGTATCTTTTCTAGGGGGATTACATCATCTGCGGAGGGAGCATCAGTGTGGGCAGCCACATACTTGGCTATCTCCGGTTCCTCTTCAGCTACCCCCTGTATAAACAAAGACTGAGAGGACGACCTGGGCAGCTTGATTGTCAGCGGTTCAGAGCGTGGAGTTGTTGGCAAACTAGCGACCCCCAGCTTGGCACTCGATGCTGAACGGAGAGTGGTTGGTTCGCTAGAAGTTCCAGGCCTTGCATCGGGGTGACGACCCTTCTTGGAAAGGCGTATCGTTATTGTCTAGTCGGAGGGATTGAGCTTCTCCGTTTGAGGCTGACCGGCTCTCGGTAGCCTAATTGTTAGCGGCTCCGTTGTGGGTCTTGGCACTTGGCCAGACCTTGGCAGCCGGATTATCATCTGCTCTTCTTGTGCTGAGAGGCTGATTGCGTCCTTACGCAGAGTGGCAGTAAGGGGTGCTGACTTGCCAGGTTTGCGAGCTTGGAGGTGGATCGTCAGAGGCTCTTCTGATCCTGTGATCGTCTCGGTACTAGCTCGTACATCTCCTTCACCAAGATGCTTCTTCGATTTTTCGTACAGGCAGGAGTCTGAGTAGTAGGATTCGACCCCTTTGAAGGGATCGATATCTGCAAATTCCGTCCTCACGAAGCCGTGTTTGTCGACATATTTGAAGCATTGGTGCAGCGTGGAAGGCACGATCATATAATCGTGTATCCATGGACACCCCAAGAGGATATTGTAAGAAGTGTCTGCATCTATGACGTAGCAGGTGACTTCGGATTGGAGGTCGCCAATTTGACACTTCAGACGAATCTTCCCAATTGGGTAGCTCCTGTCCGAATTGAAACCGCTGGTGGCGATACTTGTAGGTGTTAGGCAATGCATTAGAATGCGGAGATGATGTAGTAGACCCTTCGGGATAATGCTTATGGAAGAGCCAGGATCAATGTGCATCCGATCCACCTTTACGTTGCCGATGTATCCAGTGTAGTATAGCGGACGATCGTGCAGGTTGGTTTTGATGAGCATGTCCTGCGGAGTGAAGACGATGTTGGGCATTGCTTCCGTACAGGCGATGTCTTGGAGATCTGCAGGCGGGATCTCTCTTGTGAGGTTGACCTGAGCGAGGAACGCGTCGGCGTTTTGGAGTGCATCGCTCAAAGCCGTACGAACATCCTTGGAGTATCTCAGAAGCTCGTACAATGACAACTTGGCCGGTGTATTGGCCAATTGTGCTAAGATGTCGAAGTTGTAGGGCTTCTCCAGCCCTTAGGGTGCCTCTTTTCGGAGGGATTTGTCAAAGCGAGTCTCCCTCGGCCTAGGCTTGTCGGTCGTCGGAGGCTGAGCCGGTCCCGGAGCATCAGTTGTAGTGGGTTGATGATCTTCAGCTGGATTATCAACCATAGGTTGGGATTGTGCTCCAGACCGTGTGACGACGGCTGTAGCTTCTTCGATGTCTGCCGAGATTGTGCGGCAGGACCCGATTTTTCTAATTTTCTTCTTGCAGGTAGAAGGCGATATGGGTCGAGTCATTTCCGATACTAAGTCTGGATGGATCCACATGACCTCCCCTCGTGATGTGGTGAGGGGTACTAGACCAGCGGTCTGATCTCGGAGAGGAGGAAGATTAGCGATCTCCATTGTTGCCAGAGGAATGGGGACCACTCCGTCTTGAGTTTCCGTCGGAGGGAAGCTGTCGAATTGTACTGACACCATGTTGGCTGCCACGGTTACCTCTTCAAAATCGATAGCCAGAGCATTCGAATCGATTAGGTTTTGGATGTACCATTTTAGCTGGTAGCAGTCGTGGGTAGCATGGTGGACGTAGCGGTGATAATGGCAGTACTTCGGGTTCTCCATCTCTGCCGGCTGCGGTTCTCGTCTTGGTGGAGGAAGCTGGATTCTGTCTCCTTGTATGAGCATGTCCAAGATGGGCTTGACGTGACAGTCTTCGAAGGAGTAAGTGATTTACGGCCATTGTTTGTCTGCTGGCTTTGGCTCAGGTTTCTGTACTGTATCGGTCACCATAGCCTGCTTTCCCCTGCTATCCCGATTGTTGGAGGGGCTACCCCCATTGTCGTTGTTGGGACGCTTGCCCTTATTCTCTCCGTCCGAGATGTGCAATCCTAGTTGGCGAGCCTTCTTCAATCGTTCTTCGGCGCTAGTGGCGCTGATGATGAATGTCTTCCAGTCCTTGAATTGACTTTCGCCTATCCAGAGACTGATTGTTGGAAGTAGTCTCTTTTGGCAAATTTCAATCAAGGAGGAATCCGGGTTTCCAGACGGCAACTTCATTGCGGTTTGGCGAAACCGCTCGATATAGTTTCTTGTCAGCTCTTTCTCCCCTTGGACGACGTCCATGAGGGTGGACATGGTGATGTCCTGCCCTACTTCGTAGAATCTCTCCAAGAACATGCGCTTGAAGCCGGCGAAGGAGTGGATGCAGTTGTCCGGCAGATTACGGTACCAGTCGAAGGCAACCCCTTCCAATGGCCCGATGAATAATCGTATGAGAATGGCATCGTCATGGGGCAGATGGTCGGTGGTGACCTCGAAGTAAGTGATGTATCGACTTGCTGAGGTCTTGCCATCATAAGGATTGATATTGAACGGCTTATATCTTGGTGGGAATGGAACATCCTTCCATGCAGCAGGGTATGGTTGCCGTATTCTGAGGTCTTGAGAGTTTTTTCGAGCATGGAACATGGCTCGGAGCTCTTGTACCTCTCTTCTCGCTTCGCGGGCCTCATCCACGGCGGTGGGGGCCGTTGTTTCAGGAGGATCGTTGCCCGGGTTTGGTGCCGTCGAATTCGAGTCCGCATTGACCACGGGACCCGCGTTTGTTTGGCCAGGCGTTCCTCCTTGCAGAGTTGGAAGGGCCGCTTTAATCTCGTCTACAGACTTGACCAAAGCAAGCAATATGGCTTCGAGACTGTCGATGTATTGGCGATCACTGGAACCACCTTGATTGCTGTCTGTCATAAATACCATCTTCACATGAGGAGAGATAGACAGAGCAGTGGAGGAAGCGCCCTCCGAATCGTACCTCTGTAGTGAGAAGTCATCGGGATATGTGGGTATGTTCCCTTCTGATTCAGACTCGAAAGGAATAGTACCCCCAGTCTCCGAGTTTGCCTCGTCTTGGAAGTTGTGGACGTCCTCGGGGACGTCGAGGTTTACTGTATCCGATGGGAGAGTTGTCTCCCCTGGCTCGTCTTCTTGGAACATCGAATTACTGTGGAGGCTCGGAGGGGTGCTACCCCCAGCCCCAGCAACCCCCTGCGTTATGGATGACGAATCTCCTATTATAGCAGATTTCGTTTTAGAGCGAGAACCCTAGAAAACTCCGGTGGTGGGCACCCGTTTGGACGACAGTCTTTAAGTCGCAGTGGTTGAAATCTTCGGGCTGGGAACATTTGTCTTCTTTCCCCTTCCATCAGCGGGGACTTTCCGAGCGGAGTTGCAGGAGGCGACGGGTAGTGCCTCGTCTTCTGAAGAGAGCTGTTGCAGTCTTTGAAAGACAGACTGTCGATCTTCTCGCATCGTCGCGCTGTTGCAGCAGCAGTTGACGATGACTTGGGTGCAGTGACGTCCGTGGGAGGACTCCTTGCACCCCGATGCATCTTTACTTTTCTTGCGTTTGTGGAGGATGGCCTCACGCAAGTCAGATGGGTCTGGACCGACCATGTTTGCTCCCAGGATTTTGGGAGACTTTTGCGAACCTCTCTGTCCGTCTGTCGCCGGGGGCTGGACTCGAGTGGTTCTGTACAACTTCCCATCCGAGGCCCGCGTTACAGTATACAAAACTCCCGGATGGTCAGAGGTCAGATCAGCGGACCGAACTCGCCAGGTTCGCGCTGCTTTAGACTTCTTCACTCTAGTGCGTAAGGGCACATAGTAGGAAGAGTCTAAGTGATACTGGAGAGAGTCAGACATATCTTCTTGGGAGCACAAGAGATCAGGACCGTACGAGAGGCGGTCGAAGACAGAGCCGCATGGAGTAGGCGTCATGTGGCTGTCATCGTTGGTCCGTATGCGGCTGGCATACGTAGCCGCATAGGCTTTCTTTATGCGGCAGGGAGTCCCAGCCGCATGAGTCTTCTTTATGCGGCTAGGAGTCCCAGTCGCATGAGTCTTCTTTATGCGGCTGGATGATCTAGCCGCATGGATTTTCTTCATGCGGATGGTAGATCCACCCGCATGAGCCTCCTGCATGTGGTTGACAGATTTGGCCACAGGAGTGCTCGGCTTCTTCTTGGGGTACGTAGAGTCGCTCTTTGTCCCTCCAAGTCCAGCATCGTAATGCTTTTCTCTGCCAGACTCGAGGACAGCAGAGTTCTCTACGGCTCGAAGTGGAGCCGTATGATAATCACCCTCGATGCCTTGGGTAGCAGAGAGTACCCCGTCTAGAGCTTGTGGAGGAGCAAACGATTTTGGCCTCCACTCGCAGCGAGCTTTCTTCGTGCGGGTTCGCTTCTGGATCGGGCCAGCACTTCCTTCAGAGAGCATCTCTTCAAACGCTTGTTGGTCGAAATGGACGACCATCTTCTGTTGCGTGGAGCCAAGCTTGGCTGTATCCGACTACGTCACCAACTCCTCAGCCGTGGAGAAGTTTGTCCCCAGCAGAGTCGCCATCGTGTTTGCCATTGATTGTAAAAGTACAGAACTGTTTTATGGGAGGACTGAACTTAGACTCACAATACAAACTCGTTTGTACAAAGAAAGCCTAGGGACGAAAGCCTAGGTACAGCAGACTAAGTACAATTATTTATTTTAGATTCTGGGGGGGTGACGATAGAGGCTCGGGAAGGCGACGGCAGCCCTGCCTTACTCCTTGGACGATCGGTATGCAGCCTTAGCTCCAGAAGATTTGCTCAGCGTTGAAGAAATGCTCTCTTTGCTCTCTCTTTCTGCTTTTTCTCTCCAAGTATGTGGTGCTCTCTCTGATCTCGAAAAGGGGTCTCTCTGGTCACACTCTCTCCATTGTGTATATTGCCAGGGAATGTATCTATTTGCAAGGGAATGGCACCTTGCTATTTATAGGAATAGGGTGTGATCATTAGGGTTGCAAATGATTGCTTCCTGGAGATGGCGGCGGTCTGTGGATTGGTCAATCTAGGCCATTAGTTTTGAGTGTGACGAATCTGGACCATTAAGTGTAGATTACACCAAATCTCATCAGCAATTAATGTTGATTGGAATAAATCTTCCCCATAATGATCTTCTGATGTCTGCAAATAAATTTGATTTATTCTCCTGCCACGTGTCCCAGATTATTGGGATTTGACCCAATCTCTGATTGTAATAAATCTGGGAAATTGATCGGCTTAGGACACGTGCCCTAGGAGCCACCGGGGAGATCTGAACCGCATGAAGATTGAGCCGCATAAGATTTGGGCCGCATAAGGTTTGGGCCACGTATCAGGGCTGCTTTTCGAACCTTTGAACCGCATGGAGATGATCATTACGAGCCGCATAGGGATGCATCCACCTGAGCCGGATGAAAATGGTCCTCTTGAGCCGCATGGGAAAGCCTTCGCTTGAGCCGCATGAGACTGTTTCGGCCTGAGCCGCATAGGATGGCTTCATTCTGAACCGCATGGGAGGACTTCGCTCGAGCCGCATACGAACGTCCACGTGGCAGGGCCACGTGGCATTTTTATGGATCTCGGGAGATTGTGTCAGAGATCTCTTTCTCTTCCCTAGGGGTCTGTCATTATGACAGAGTCATAATTGCCTCTCTTGTGTCAGGGCTGTCACTTTTTCAGAGTTGTCAGCCGCCAACGTAATCAATGCAGCATAGGGCAGAGGGGAGCACTGTTACGCCACGTGTCTTCTGAGCCGCATGGGATGTCTTGGGCCGCATAGTCCCTTATACCGCATGACTTTCTGAGCCGCATGGGCTTTATGAGCCGCTTGAGATTTCCTAGCCGCAAGGATCATTTTCCATGCTTCTACATTCTAATGTCTAATGTACTTATTATTACTACCTACATGAATATAAATGTCACAAATTATGTAGAATATTGCGACTCAATGATGCTTGCGTCGTAAAACGTCGCTGATTGCAATAATATAGCGATGTTCAGCGACTTCTCAGTGACGTAATTTTCAATATGTTTACCGTAGTCACTGAACGTCGCCGAACGTCGCTATAATTCTCAAACAATAACGTTTAGCGACATTTTTAAAGTACATCGCTAATATCCAAATTATTAGAGACGTTTTAAATAGGCGTCGCTAATTACATCGCAGATTTGACTTATTTTGGTAGTGATGTTCATCTTTGTCAAGATTAGACATCTGGATACCTAGTTGTTTGAACTTGTTAGTACTGTCTTCGGCTGCCCTGGCACTTACTATGAAGGAGGCCCAGTCTTAAAATTGTGTAGGTCCAGTCCACATGCTGACTATAGGTAACAAGTTTGATTTACAAGTATCTACAGTGCATTTGGAGTAGCCAGAGGCATTTTGAGTGCCTCTCGACGGAATCACTCAATGAAACGTTCAGCAGTTATATTAGGCCGTTGCTTGATATTGATAAGGGCTGACATGGTCATGTCATTTGTTCCCTCATAAAATCGTTCTAGGAATATTTGCTTGAATCCTGCAAAATATGTTATGCAACCATCTGGCAAGCTATGATACCTGTCATAGGCTTTACCCACTAAGCACCCAACGAATACTCTAGTGAGTAGAGCATCGTTCGACTGGAGCTGATCAGTCATTACCTCAAAATGATTGAGGTACTGACTTGGAGATGAACTGACGTCAAACAGCATGATGGTTGGTGGCTTATATTTATGTGGAAACTGAACTTCCTTCCACTTTATACAGTACGGTTGTTTAATCCCAAGCTTCTGTAGACCGTCCTTCTATTTAAAAGCTTTGAACTGATTGCGCAGAAGCTTTACTGCCTCAATAGTATTCCGTGATGCTTAGGGAGCGGTAGACTGATTTGATGTGTTAGGAGGCAAAACTTTATGATAAGCACCACCCCCAGCACCAGAATGACTTAGAGCTGGCATAGTAGCATTATGAGGAGACTATACCCCCAGACCAGTATTAGCAGGGGCAGATGCTGCTATGTGTTCTTGGGTTGGAATCGGATTCACAACCGATGGAACAGTGTGTTGTGCCACGATCACAGCATGCATACTTGCCATCATTTCGGCCATGTTCTTCAAGTTGGCCTGTAAAGCGACGATCTTCTGCTCTTGACTGTCGAAGCTGGATGCATCTTATTCTTCGTTAGTGACATAGGCAGTCACTTCTCTGGCCACCGAAGAAGAGCTGGTAGATAAGATGGTCTGCTCAGAGCCTTCACGATCGACATTAAAGTCATGCAATGAACTACCCCCAGGATGAAGAGTGGAAAGATTCCCTTGATCAAGGAAATCCTGATCTGAATCAGGAAGATTCTTTTGACCGATTATTTCTTGGTCGGAAGAAAGATTTCTTTGATAGATTATTTCTTGGTCGGAAGGAAGATTCCTTTGACCGATTGTTTCTCGGCTTCTTGATCTAGTATTTTGGATGACTGCTTCGTCGGAGTCCCAGATTCGATCAAGGTATTGTTGACTAGGGTTGCGGGCTGCATTATGTCTTGGATATTTTCCACCTCCAGTGCTTTGAGATGTCATGTTTACTAAAGCGTACAACAGTTCATCTTCATCCACCATCACAAGTTCAGGAGTCCGAGTGTAGATCAAACGGTCAGAGACAGACCGTTTAGCTGACTGGCAGCAATATTTGATCACTACTTCATGGTGGTGATTACAGTGATGTTCTTGATACGGAGTTACAGATGGACGAGATGGTCCTACGATCTTCCATTTTTGTACAAAAATTTCACGGAGATCTTTTACAGTGACAAGATAAGGAGAAGTCGGAGGTACATATTCTTTAAAGATGTTAGGAACATGATTCTGGTTCTTGAGGTGCCATGTTCCCCGTATGTACAGAGAAGTACTGACTTTATAGGCATAGGTGAGAGGATTCTTGATTTGAGGAACTCTTCATATGGGCAACTTTGCTGGTGGCACAGATTATTCTTGATGTGTGCTTGATATTGTTCTGTGCTGGTTAAGGTAGGTGCGCATGTTAGGGTCGTGTGTCACCTGACTGTCTGTCTGAGATACCCCTAATTTGTAATGCCCCATTCCGCTCAGTTCAATCGGAGGGATCAAAACGCCGACGGCGTTTGGACTTAGCCATGCAACAGCTACTCGAAGACCCGTTCGGTCGAGGTAACTCCTCACTTAGGTGAGTGGCTTTAGTGAACATGCTCAGCTTGGCCTTCGCACTAATAAAACGAAAGTTTTCAAATGCACAAGTAGGTTTGATAATAAAAAAGATGAATCCACATAGCTAAGGAAAAAATCCCAAGTAGGGTCGATTGAGTTAGAAAATGAACAAGGTCCCATGGTCGGCTTAGAATCGTTGCACGATGACTTTCAAAATGACAGTCGGTCCTTTGTCCCGTGGCTTGGGAGAAGAAAAAGTTGGTCTTCGCCACAAAGTTGTGAGTTAGCCTAAGTCATAGGCGTCACCCATATAAATGCTTGATAAAGCATGCACGGTCCATCGTTCAAGGCTTGGCATAGCCTTTGCTCGTCCCACGGGTTAGTTGCATCACACAACTTGTGGCATAAGTCTAGGTACCCAAAGAACTTGGTTATCCAAAGTCGAACACGTGCACATCACGTTCCAACGATGCAAGGCTTGACGCAGCCTTTGTTCGTTAAGTTGTTGCATAATTTAGTTAAGGCAAAGTTATGTTAGGCTATCGGAGTAGTAGCAAGCACGGTCCCATAAGTTCTACGGCTGGGTAGAACAACATAGTCCTACGATCTTAAAGCCCGTCATATAAAGTATGTCTTGGGCGGTAGTGTCGCATAGAATGCAAGTTGGTTTGAGGCATGATGTCACGGACTTTGTATTGTAAGGCACGAGCCATGGTTGATTCAAGTTAAGTTTGGAAAAAAGGGCTATCGAATAGTCGTTCCTGAGTTTAGTAAAAAGATAAGGCAACATGGAAGAATACTCGAGACCATGGATCATCGAGACGGTCTCAAATGTGAAAAGTTTTGAACTTGGTCCTGAGTAGATGGTAACACTAGAAGAAGAATGACTGTGTAAGACGTCAGTCTGAGTCGAGTCTGCATGGTAATTGGGCAACTTGTCGACAAGGTAAAAGTTTTCACGAACGGCATCCCTAGGCGCCATGGGACCGTTTCGGCCTGGAGGAAACACGGTATAGCCGAACTAGGGGTACCACTCAGTTTGTTTGAGAACTTTCAGCGGGGCATGCTACTTGCACTGAAAGGATCGCCGAATAACAAAGCTATAAGTCTAAGATAGCTTATGGTGCTAGTGACCATTCATATAGATGAGTCGGCATATAGCGGCTATCCGTGTGCTGGCCTTTGGAATATGTCGAGTTGAATGTGTGTACATTTTGGAAGATAATGTTTGGGCCTAAGATTTGGCGGCAACGTAGACACCGTGCTTCGGCATGGGATGTGGTGTCGAGTCTAAAGTTGTTAGCATAGAGTTGCACAAGTTGGATTTAAGTCGTTGCGAGTTTAAGACAGGAATCATCGCAAGGCAAAGTTGGTTAGGTGACACTAAGTTCACAAGTCTTGATTTGTTCAGTTGGTGATTAAAGTAGCAAGGGCCGCGAGGCAGAAATATGGTTAAGTTATACTGAGTTTTGAGGCACGGCCTCAACATGGACGCACGAATGGGTCTCATGATACGACCATGTTGACATCATAATGGACTTATAGTACGGTCACATGGAAATTGGGTACTACCGTGTAGTTGCGTCTCTGAGTATGGGTCGAAAGGCAAACACGACTTGATAAGTTGACGTTATTGACACGAGAAGGGTTTAGAGGCATGGTATAAGTTAAGTTGTTGGTGTAAGTCACGGTGATGGTCTAGAGACACAAAATCGGCCGAGAGTCTATGTCCTAAAATTGATCCTAAGGCAAGCGTAGAAAGACAATCGTAAAGGGATTATGCTGCACAAAGTAAATGAACGTGTTGGTTTTGTTTGGGAACTATGATTCTAATACTGACGAATTGACTTTAGCCGAGAGAGATGACCTAGCGGTTAGGCAAAACGTCCATGCTGCTAGAGTTAGCATCGGTATGAGTGATCTTGAGGATTGATTAGTTTGAATGTTGGTGTTGATGAATAGAATGATTCAAGAGTATGAGAATACCACACATGAGCCTCGACTGACATGCATATATATCAAGGATGCCCAAATATATGCACGATCTGACTCGAATGGAAACGGTAGCATTCTTTATCACGAGGCTTGGCTGAAATGTATGTATTTTGGGGATGCCTGAAATATGTGCACGATCCAACTAAGTGATACGTTAAGTTCAAAGTGATACTAAAGGAATAGAAAGGTATTGAGGATTTTGAAATCATGTGTTCCAAAGAAAAGATTGATGGTAGTGCAAGTGTGGCTCGGATTAAGGAAAACCATAGGCAAAGGGTGTTTGAGATTCGCTGTATATTAAGTTGTAAGTCAATGAGTAAGTACTCAGTTAGTTTTGAGGATAAAACTTTTTTTGAGTGGTGTATGATGTAATGCCCCGTCCCGTTTAGTTCAATCAAAGGAATTGAAACGCCGGCGACATTTAGACTTAGCCATGCAACAGCTACTCGAAGACCCGCTTGGTCGAGGCGACTCCTCACTCAGGTGGGTGGCTTCGGTGAACTTGCCTCAGCTTGGCCTTCGTACTAATAAAACAAAAGTTTTTAAATGCACAAGTAGGTTAGATAATAAAAAACATGAATCCACATAGGTAAGAGAATAATCCCAAGTCGGGTCGATTGAGTTAGAAAATGAACAAGGTCACACAGTCGGCTTAGAATCGTTGTACGATGGTTTTGAAAATGGCACTCGGTCCTTCGTTCCGTGGCTAGGGAGAAGAAAAAGTTGGTCTTCGCCACAAAGTTGTGAGTTAGCCTAAGCCATAGGCGTCGCCCACATAAATGCTTGATAAAGCATGCACGGTCCATCGTCCAAGGCTTGGCATAGCCTTTGCTTGTCCCTCGGGTTAAGTTGTATCGCACGGCTTGTGGCATAAGTCTATGCACCCAAAGAACTTGGTTATCTAAAGTCAAATGCGTGCACGGCACGTTCCCACAATGCAAGGCTTGACGCAGCCTTTGCTCATTAAGTTGTTGCACGATTTAGTTAAGGCAAAGTTATGTTAGGCTATCGGAGTAGTAGTAAGCACGGTCCCACGAGTTCTACGGCTGGATAGAACTACAGTCCTACGATCTTAAGGCCCATCATATAAAGTATGTCTTGGGCGGTAGTGTTGCATAGAATGTAAGTTGGTTTGAGGCATGATGTCACAGACTTAGTATTGTAAGGCACGAGCCACGGTTGATTCAAGTTGAGTTTGGAAAAAAAGGGCTATCGAATAGTCGTTCCTGAGTTTAGTAAAAAGATAGGACAACATGGAAGAATCCTCGAGACCATAGGTCATCAAGACGGTCTCAAATGTGAGAAGTTTTGAACTTGGTCCTGAGTAGATGGTAACACTAAAAGAAGAATGACCGTGTAAGACGTTAGTCTGAGTCGAGTCTGCATAGTCATTGGACAACTTGACGACAAGGTAAAAGTTTCCACGAGCAGCATCCCTGGGCGCTATGGGACCATTTCGGCCTAGGAGGAAACACGGTTTAGCCGAGATGGGGGTACCGTTCAAGTTATTCGAGAACTTTATGCGGAGCTCGCTACTTGCGCTGAAAGGGTCGTCGAAAATAAAGCAATAAGTCTAGGATAGCTTGTGGTGCTAGTGACCTTTCATATAGATGAGTCAGCATATAGCGGCTATCCGCATGTATGCCTTTGGAATGTGTCGAGTTGAATGTATGTACATTTTGGAAGACAATATTTGGGCCTAAGATTTGGCTGAAACGTAGATACCGTGCTTCAGCACGGGATGTGGTGTCGAGTCTTAAGTTGTTGGCATAGAGTTGCACAAGTTGGATTTAAGTTGTTGCGAGTTTAAGTCAGGAATCATCGCAAGGCAAAGTTTGTTAGGTGACACTAAGTTCACAAATCTTGATTTGGTCAGTTGGTGATTAAAGTAGCAAGGGCCGCGAGGCGACAATATGGTTAAGTCATTCTGGATTGCGAGGCACGACCTCAATATGGATACATGAATGGGTCTCATGATATGACCATGTTGACGGCATAATGGATTTGTAGCACGGTCACATAAAAATTAGGTACTATCGTGTAGTTGCGTCTCTGACTATGGGCCGAAAGGCAAACACAACTTGATAAGTTGACGTTGATGACACGAGAAGGGTTTAGAGGCAAGGTATAAGTTAAGTTATTGGTGCAAGGCACGGTGACGGTCTAGAGACACAAAATCGGCCGAGAATCTATGTCCTAAAATTGATCCTAAGGCAAGCGTAGAAATACAATCGTAAAGAGATTATGTTGTACAAAGTAAATGAACGTGTTGGTTTTGTATAGGTGGGCGAGGAGCTTATTCCACCAGTACAGTTGAGTACTAACACCGACACAGTTTTCATGTGAAGGCACAGGTAGAAGCTCATGGCACAAAGCTCGCTTGGATGCGTCGAGGCACGGAGTTCCTTGACGATTCGAGGCATGCGGCTGCGTGGAGTCTAGACTTATACAGGATATAATGTATGGACATCGCCTATCTAAAGCTTTCGCTGGCCTACTCAAATTGTATTGAGAAATGAGAGAGAGCAGAGTGACTTATAATATGAGAAGAGTGAGCTTGAGTGATTGTAATCTTGGCCTCGTGCCATATTATCTTTGTTCTAATATAAATAAAAGAGTATTTCTACATGACTTGTGTTTTGTTTCAAAATTTCCGCTGATGTATGAATGTTCCGCTTGGGACTTCTGTGCGACGATCCCGTCCCTTAGCCTGTAATCGGCCGTTATGGAACCCACCTCGCGTGAGCGCAATCTAGGCTCACGCGGCATCACGCCTTAGCGAGGACGATCGCTCCTACGAGAGCGGGGTGTAACATAATTTACCCTGCTTTGTTCTTGAAATGTGTAGGGTAGGAAGATCCTGGCTCTGATTTAATTGGCATCGACCATGAGGAGTATGCAGGAAGCCCCTTTTTTTGTGCCACCAGTTCCAACACATTTGGCGCAGCATAGATGAGCAATAGAAAATGGACCTCGAGCAGAGTCTAGTTTCTTGGCATTGATTTGATTGTCTTTGTTAAGAGAAATAGACCTTCTACTCAAGAGCGTTCTTGCATTGACTGGCACGGAGGCACAATCAGATGCATTTTCCATGATTGGAGAACGATAAAGAGAGGCAATAGGGAAATTTATTTTGTTCTATGCAGGGGCAGTAGTGATTATCTTCTCCACCAAGTCTAGAGCTGGAAAAGAAGAGGGATTGGCCATGTGGCGCTGTCCCTTGATTGGCGCCTAGGCAGTGACTGGCGCACCCTCTACCAATTTTAGAATTGGTGAGAAAGAAGAAGTAGCCATGTGGCGCTGTCCTTTATTTGGCGCCTGGGCAGTGATTGGTGCACCTTCCACCGAGTTTAGAACTGGAAAGAAAGAATAAGTGCTATATGGTGATGTCCTTTAGTTGGCACCTAGGCAGTGATTGTCGTACCCTCCATCGAGTTCAGAACTGGAAAGGAAGAAGAAGTGGCCATGTGGCGCTGTCCCATGGTTGGCGCCAGGATAGTGGCTTGAGCACTCTCTACCAATTTTAGGATTGGTGAGGAAGAGGAAGTAGCTACAGAGTTTTTCTCCAAGTTGATATAGGAGTCATGATTAGTGCACTAGAAGACTCCGTAGTCCAGACAGCGTGCGCCCTATTTTTGGCAGCAAGAGTGGTCTGCTTGGCACCCCCTGCGCCAGTCATGGCTTCATAGGCAGTTTGGTTGACTTGCATGACCAAAGACTTCTGCGTTGTGCCGACCGACGCAATATCACATTGATTGTAACTTTCTCGTCGAAGGAGAAAGTCGTCCACAGTAGAGTCGTCATTTTAATTGCAAAAACAAAAGTTTGATTACAAACTAAAAAAAGAGTACAAGAGTACAATTGAATTTTGGGGAAGTACAACTATAGAAATCTGATCAGAAGACGATCACTTTATCCCTTGGACGATGCAATGTCAAAGAAGATAGCCGTTGGAGAGTGCTGCAGCAAGTGCTCAGGAGATTATGATCATTAATGATTCTTTGAAAGTGATTTGAAACTCTATTTATAGAGTTCTAGAGATAACTGTTAAGTAGTTATCCTGATTGGCTCATACTGCTGGGTGGTACCATTCATCCCTTGGTGTGAACGGTTGGTTTAACTGCTTGGACGTATGGCATGCTGTGATTGATATACACTTGTTCATGGGCAGTGTTACAGTGACATTCTTGAGATTAGTGGCATGTGTGCCACGTTATCCAACTGTTTCAGGATGATTTAATCAAATGGCACCCACTGCTGGGTGGCGCCAGGCGCTACTTGCTGAGTGGCACCACTGATTGATATGATACTAATAATCATCTCATGCCAACTGTAAATGGCATGAAATAGTTGTTGGTCATTTATGGCGGATCTGACATGTCTGACCAAATCTCCTCGAGCGCCACGCGCTCGGGATTCGAGTAAATTTTTTTCAACTGACGTATTGTGAGTCATAATGATAACTATAGCTTCTCCGAGAATATGGCCACGTGGCGGGTAGCGCCACTTAATGAATAGCGCATATTGATGTCTAGAGCCATCTGATGGCTAGCGCCAATTGATGATCTAAATGTTGGTGCTTCTTATGAGTAGTGCATGGTGCTGAGTGTACTTTTTAAGCTTCTACAACAAACAGTACATGATCTAACCACTCTATGTGAATGCATGTTGAAGACGACTTTGGACGTATGGATAGGTGATTAAGGACATAGCACCGAATCATAGGACGGTGTCGAATCACGTGCCGATGCACAAGCAGGGAGCAATAAATCAAACAGGTAACCATAAACCCATAACCGGGTACATTAACCAAAACTCATACCCGGGTAACACTGAGGCTAGTGACTCCGCAATCTCCTCTGGAGACTATGGAGTCTAAATGGCTATCCCATACGCCTACTAATAGTACTCCCTGCCCATGAAATATACAAGTTGTATCCATGACTTATGCAAATCATATCTCAATGCGAGTTACTAACCTAGACTCAATCTAATAACTATATGTACTTATGCAAGAACTACTCGCAACAGTAGCTAGACGAATGTGTAAGCTCGTGCCACACAAAAACATCACTCACAGTGTCGTGTGATGTTAGGTATCAAGGCATAGAAGTTATTGTGGATAACTTTCACAATTTAGGAAACGTCTACTAACTCTATGTCTCACACACACACCCGCTACCATATCGATGCCATTATCGATATCACTCAAGTCATACTTGGATGCAAACTACTAATGCTACCAATAACAACACAAGTACGAGCAATAGATATTTAAATAGAACAAGAATGGCAAGTTATCTTGCCTGGTATCTTGGGATGAGTATACAACAATGCTCTGGCTTCAACAACAACAGTCGAATCATCACGAAGTCCTAAACATAATAACATATACAAATCAAAGACAGTACTAATTTATATTATATACCATCCATAACAATGCCATATGCAGTCTAAACTAGGTCACAATATAACTAATCTAGTCAATAGCGAAGTATGGCTATATATACTATACAAGTGTCATGCTACTCTATTAAAATAATATATTTAAAATCATAAAATATGATTTATAAATTCTGTAATAAATATTAAAAATAATACTTAAATATTATATATTTATATCATTTTCAAGAAAATATGGTATCTTGTTAATACATTCAATTAGTTGCACCATATTACCAATTATCGGGTTGATTGGAAACAATCTGATAATGCAAAAATAATAGTTTTCTATTTTAAAATATTACAAATTATGATAATTATTCAGAAATTAAAACATAATAAATCATGGTTTTAACCATCGAGGATTTTAGAACAATTGGTGCACAAAACTATTATGTGAAACTTATGAAGATTCAATGGGTTTCAGTGACGAAATCAATGGAGAATCGGATATAAAACCTTACAAAACTTGATGAAAAATTTATACACATGGAAGGGTGGATTAGAGAGGGATGTTAGGATGCTCACCAAGGGTGTCGGAGCTGCCGTGTGGCTTCACAATGTTGTGTGGGCAGCAGCTACGTCAGACAAGGTTCAGCCTGGATAGCTTGTTGTGTAACTCGCGCCATGGACAAACCGTTGAGATCCATGTGAGAAAAAAATTGAGATGTTAAGGGACACATAGGGGTAAATGATAGAGTTTTTTTTGGTGGAGGATTTGATCAATAAAAAGTAAGTAAACAAGGGTTTGAAGATCGCCAACCTGTTGTTTGGATTTTTTTTTTCGACTGAAAGTAGAGCCCATGTTTAGCTCTCTATCGGCCAAACGAATGGCCGTGGATCCTTTGGGGATTAATAGCATTGAATGGGGATGTCTTGGTGTTTTCATGGAGGTGGTGGGTCGACCGAAGGATGTTGGAGGGTGCAAACTGATCCTGCAGCTGAAGGGGGTCGACGACTTAGTTGGCTGAAGGGATTTCGGGTTTGGGGTTTTTGAAGGGGTAGCCACCACTTTATGTGGGTTTATTTATAAGAAAAGGTAGGAAAGGGGGTTACGGATTGAGGAATATGATTTTGGTAAGGTTTTGTGGAGTTTGGGGGCCCAAATCAAAAGATATGGTGGAATAGGTTTAAAAAGATTCAGTTGGTTTCCTAATTTAGAAGGTGAATCTTAGTGGTTAAATCAATCACACTACAAGAAAAAACCCTTTTAATGACGCTCGACAGGAAATTTTAATGACGGCTGATACATAAGCGTTATAAAGTTGAAAAATATCTTTTTTCTATGACGGTTTGGACTAATTTTGTGCTTTTTATAACGTTTATAAAATAAAACGTCATTAATACTTTAGAGCGGTGGCAAACTTGTAATTTTTTCACTCTATAAAAGCTAAGTGGGAGAGAGAAAATTCATTTCTCATTCATTTTCTAAGGAGCAGCATCTCTCCAAACCTCTTCTCCCCCAATTTCCTCAAGAGTTAGGTTAGGGTTTCTGATCGATGGATCTTAGCCGAGGTGCGATCTCTCCAAACCTCTTCACCCCCAATTTCCTCAAGAGCGGCCGTCCCCTCGGGTCCAAGAACAAGCCGAAGCCCCCGGTGATCATCACCCGCGAGAGCGCCAACGCCCTCCGCGCGCACATGCTGGAGATCGGCGGCGGGTGCGACGTCTTCGGCTCCGTGGCCGCCTACGCCCGCCGCCGCCAGTGCGGCGTCTGCGTTCTGAGCGGGAGCGGCGCCGTGTCCGACGTCAGCCTCCAGCTACTCTGAATATTGTTGCAGCTCCAGTAAAAAGAGGGAGGAAGATGCAGATGAAGAAGGAGAAATTTTGACGCGAGGTTCTTGTGCGGATGAAGCGGAAGCAGAAGTCCCTGGAGATGACACAAATAAGGGCGACACGGTCGGAGAAGAACATGCTACTGCCAAAGAAGAGAAAAAAAAAGAAGGCCCCTCCGCCGCCATCAGGTCGAATTCGAAGTAAGGATTTGAATTCTTCGTTTATTCTTGCTCGATCTATTATTTATTTATTTTTTCCCATCTATTTCTCGATTATTTTTTTGTTTCTAGGTTCATCGCCTGGTGGTCAACAGGGACCCTAAATTCACGAACTTCGTCGAGGTACATCATTTTTTGTTCGATTTATATTTTATTGAAATAAAAGACAAAAAAATATAGAATAAATATAGCTTTAACGAACTTCGTCGAGGTACAGTAAACTACTTGGTTTTATCCATTTTCTCACGCATGCCAATTGTTTGTCGAAATGCCCAACTGAGAATTTTTATAGCCATAAAATATATAAAAAATGGTCACTTGGGAGTTGGTATTCTCATGCTGAATATAACAAGCTTATTTATATTGGATTCTTGCTTTCGTGAGTAATTCGATTAAATTTTTATGGAGTGCTTGTTTATTTAATGCCCATTTGATAGTGTGTCTGCACATGCGTCGTCGTTTCTTGTCGAGTTGATCTCGTGTGAAAAGATTTACCAATCAAGAATTAAGCTCATTTTGTTCATGTTGATTTGTTATCACTTATCAGTTTATGATTACGATTATATGTAGTTCAATAAAAATAATTTAAACCAATCAAGATAGCAGTTGCAATTTGTTTCTTTTGGAATAAATGAATCCATTATGCACACTTGGTGTGAGTATGCATAACAAAATGGAAACTTTTGGATCTCTATGACTAGAAGTAGAATACTTTTTCAAGTCCCAAGCCGCAAACTTAAATCTAAATTTGTTGGTTTACTTTAAGCTACCTCTCCACATGACTAATGGCTAGGAATAAAAACATCATCAAGCTTTACAAAAAATGGACATGCTTGCCTGTACACTTTGGGATGCTTCAGGTAACTTGGCAACATTTTGCTTCAATCTACAGTCTTATGTGATCTTGTTGCATTTTCTTTTACCGTGGTCTGTGTTGTATCTTGAAGGATCAAATGTAATCCAGTCACCAATTTCAACAAATTAGACTTTTACATAGTGAAGTTTTTGCGTAAAACGTGAGTATTGCCTTGTGCTACATATTTTTGTGATAAGCATCTCAAAAATTCGGATATGTTAAATCTGAAATATATTGTTGAGGATCTTTTAAATTTGGATGTAAGTTAACAGGACATGCAATGTGTTTCTGCAGGAAGCATGAAAGGTTGTGCATAAGTTGTTTTTTCTGAGTCAACACTCGTAAACCTTGTTAGATGTGAGGGCCCTTTTACCTTTGGCATGAATCTTAGTTGTGCAGCTTCCAATTACTTTTGCTTTTTGCAAGATTGGTTTTCTTGTGTGTGCGACCTCTTTCTGATCATTTGTCATCAATTGCATAAGTGTCACCTTGTTTTCAAGCTATATTAATAGCAGCTAAAGGGAGTATTTAACCAGACCTTTTTTTTAAAGACTTAAAAACTTTGAAGATTTCTAAAAACCTTAATATTTAAATTATATTATTAAGTCGAATGCTCGAGGTGGTGGTGGTTGAAGTAAAAGAAGAAAGGGGCACATATTGGAACATTATAGAAGAGTTGAGTCGGTGCGCAAACAGTCGTGTCGACCAGCAAGCAGAACTGCACACCCACCGGCCGGCAACGGCTGTTTATATTAGACTTATTGCAATCAATGTATTATATAGTTTTTCTCATATATCCTCCACTTCTTATTTTATTTTTGCACAAAACAAAAAATTGCAATCTTTCCTGGACTCTTATTTGTCAAACTGTTTTGCACTTATTATTATATTTTCTGTATCACCGAAAACAAACATGCTAATACTCCTGTCTTTGCTGTCCATTTGAACAGCCCTGAATGTATTGAGTCTTTCTGTTCTGACGTGGAAGCGGATCATACAGATGTCAGGATACTAATGCTTGCCTGGTATTATATTTTTTAACTTAAAAGTCTATGGAATTTCATTGAAGGATATTATCTTCTTCTGAGTTATTTACATTTCGCTGGAATTGACTTGATCAGGAAGATGAAAGCTGAAAAACAAGAATACTTTAACCTGGTGTCTTTATTTAAAAAGCGATGCATGTTTTGTTTATGGTGTTTTCAGGAATTACACTTTTTTTTGTTTCACTACTTTTCATAGTTTAATAATATTTAAAATTTCTTGATTTCATCCTATGTGTTCAACATTATGGCAGGAAGAATGGCGTAGAGGCCTCAAAGCACTACGGGCCGATACTATCAGCAAACTCAAGAAGGCACTACCAGAATTGGAGAAAGAGGTTGGATGGAGACTTTTGATTATGTATTCAATTTAGGCTTATCTACACCTTAGCATTTTGTTGCACTTTGTTCTCAATTGTGAGGGAACTTCTACTGTGTGTTTTACTGTTGTAAATATATATATGTATTTGGATATTCAATGTAATGAAGATGTTGATATGTACTCTATTTTGAGAAATGTAATAAAGATGGTGATATATAATATTAAGTTTTTGGAATGTAATATATACTGTGCAGTATAGAGCATTATAAATATGCTAATTTGAATAGTATAAAGTGTTATAAATGTGATGCATTGAGCCTATACATATTATCTATTCATGACGTTTTAAAATTGTTCTGAATTGTGCATTATATATTAACTATTCATAACGCTTTTATAGAAACTATTCATGACGGTTATTTTATGACGCTTTTAAAAAACATTTATAACAGCCGTTTTCATAACGGTTGCTGTGGAAAAAAAAGCGTCATGGTTCGTCATTAATGACGCTTTTTAGCCGTCATTAAAAGGTTTTTTGTTGTAGTGTCACGACTGTATTTTAATTGATAAAAATCAATCTAAAATGATCCTATTAGGTTAGGACAACCTGAATGGGCTCTATCGATACAAATTGGGCTAGGTTTGGGTTGATGTAGCTAGTTGAGATCCGAAAGGCCCAAAATTGTGTCTTCTATGCCACTTGTATATAAGTAGCACAAGAGAATTCAATTGAGTGTGACTCAAGTGGCATGTGTGTAGTAGGCTCAAAATGGATCAAAACCATAGATTGGGTCGAAATATTTTGATCGAGTTTGGGTCCCCAATTTAAATTGGAAAGTCAACGGTTGCAAGATAGGTGCCAAAATTGGGACTTTTGACCCAAAAATTGTGCATTAAATATAGAGAACAAGGAGGTGTTTATTTGGGACATTATAGTCATGAATGAAGGTGTCTATTTCAAGTATATAAAATTTGTTTGAAAAAATGGCAATTGTTGTGCTCCTAAAATCAAAGCAACAGTAAAGGGCACTTAATGGTCAAAAATAAAAATGAGAAGAAAAAATCTATTAATAAATAATTTTAATAAAATAAAAAAATTCTAGAAATTTCAGGAGGCTTACACTTTGTGTTGTAGTTATTTATTTCCATGTATTCTTGGGAACTTATGGAATAGTCAAAGATGTCAATGACTGTCATGCCCTGAACCAGAATACTAGAGAGCGGGGATAGAACAAGGTCAGCTAAGTATAATGGAGTACACCAGTACCCCGGAGTACAATCACGGGTGTGGAAAGACATGGGGGTTAGTCTACAAGCCAAGTTAATACTAGGTTAGAAAATCCTAGCTATCTCAATCCCAATCAAGTATGTAATAGTAACATATAAAATCATCGAAAAAATAGCAGTAAGGTGTCCCAAACTATATAACATAGATGATCACAAAGCCAATAATACAAAATAGATCGCTAGCTAGAATGTACAATCATACATGATCACAAACTAATTGTAGTATAGTATATATAAAACCATATTGCCCATAGGTAGGAATATGCTTCCAGAACATGAGTTAACACATGCTCGATGGCTAACGGCCAAAATATATACAGAATATACAAGTGGGTGAAGGGATCAGAAACCCACTTAGGTGCTCAGAAAGTGGTCTTTTGGGCGTGAAGCATAGAGCTAGAGATATAGAAGATCCTCCGGCTCTAATATGACATCTCCCTATCCAAAACAAGTTGGGTCAACCCCAGATAAAAAATACCACAAGCAAAGCTATATGGTATGCTAAAACCAACATGCAAGTAATCGACATAAAAGTAATAAGGAAATAAGGTAAAGAAATAAATGACAAGTAAACAAAATAATGACTCGACAAAGAGCCATAAGCAAGAAAGTACTAGAATCATTCAACATGCATGACCAATCATGTCTTACAACTTATTATTGTTAACTAATTTGGGTTATCACATTCTTGGATATTATCAAATTCAAGTGAGGTTCCAGATTAACATGCATTGCAATTGTACCAGGCTGTTCAGGTGCACATATGAATCAATAATAGATAAAGCGCCATTCGATGGTGAGAAAAAAATATAACATGATCATGATTATCACTCGTGGGTTAGATGCAAACGTGCCCCTCATGACAGAGATCTACACAACCATGCAGGAAGCCCTAGCCAGTGGGAAATCATGAAACCTGGAATCCTCGTATATCTAGTTATTAATTTCTGATATTTTTTAATTTTATTCCCTGCCGTGGGCATCCAATGAATCCACACTATATGAGGTTTCGCCTCAGGAAAGTACAAGACTCAACAATAATTTATCAATTACAATCAATAGCATGAAATATGCTAGCAACTCATGTTAATACAATCACCATGAGAGTACACTGCGATGAGCCACCGAGAGAATTGAAATAGTATTATAACTATTCATGCTTGTAATAATAAATCATGATATCAATTTACGGCAATAATATGGCCATTAATAACAACACATTACCATAATAATGCTAACTCCATGTTATAGAAACCTCGTGCAAAGGATACCTATGTGAAATATTATTAACTATACGTGATATATAAATGTGAACATAAACTAGATCAGATAAATATACATGGTCACACACTAAGGGCAATATACGTTCATGGGGTACAAATCTGTTGGTGCTTTCTTTGGTGCTTTCTTTACATGAAGAGAGCTTGCTCTCAACATGCCTTGTAAATTTTATTCCCACATCGGAAATGCACCATGAGTTATTTCAACATATATACTTGGGTGTGTTGTTGAGAGATGCACATGGGGTGGTGACCCTAAGGAGGGAACCATGTGGGTGATTTTACTAGGAGGTAAGAATAAGGCTCCAAGGATTAAGCATTAATGCTTTTGTCATTCTCTTGGATTAATTCCACTTGGAGCTAAGCCCCAAAGGGGCTTAGCGACTCGGACTCGGACTCGGGCTCGGGCTCATGAGACGTAATGTGGCGTTTTGTTGGCGCACTTTGCACTTAGCATGTCAGCAGTCATGCGGTCTTTAATTCAGATCCTATCTTTGTGGGATTTGAATTAATTTCGTTACTTGTGGAATTTGAATTAATTCAGTTCCTATCTTTGTGGGATTAGAATTAATTCGTTGCTATCTTTTTGTGATTTGATTCAATCTTTCCATAACTGAAGAGGCGGCTAGGGTTTCCACTCTCTCTCTATATATACTCTCTTCTGGCCTCCTTTGTGGATACTACGAAAATACAAGTCAGAAAAGGAGAAAGAGAGAGAGAGAGCTGCTGCCGCCATTGCAAGTCCATCCGAGGAGTCAGAACAGAGGTGACATCGAGCGTTCCACAAGTTATTCAACTTGCTGGTTCCTGGAAGCAGATCGTGTGGGGCGAATCTTGCTTTGAGCAACGGTGTTTTGACACCCCAGCATTATTCTTCTTCTCATCTCTCTCTAGTTTTATTGTAACTCGTTCTGTCCCAATTGCAACACGTTTGCAAGGAAGAACGGGAGATCTTCTCTTCTCTTTTTTCCCTCCTTCAGATTGTAATTTGGCTATTTGATTTTTTATTCCATCGTAGATCTTGAGTTTGCTCTCTGCAAAGTTTTGTTGGACATCTCAGATCTCGATTGCATCTGTTTTTTATCTTTGATCAAGCCCCGGGAATAACAATCTCAAAGCAAGATCCGTATAGATGGAAAACATTAATGCTTCGCTCCTCCAATCGGACTTCTGCAAGTTGGAAAAGTTCGATGGAGAGCACTATCAAGTCTGGAAGAGAAAGGTGTACCTAACTCTTCAACTGAAAGACGTTGATCATGTTCTGTTGGAGGAAGAACCCTCTGTTCCAGACACTGGATCTACTGCCGCCATCAACGCGGCTACCAAACTCCAGGCCAAGTGGAGAAGGGAAAATAGCATCTGCAGGCTTCTCATCCTGAATGCTATGGAGGACTCCCTGGCAGAATCCTACTCAAAGAAGGAACTTGCCAGAGACATATGGGAGTCTGTGGAAAATCTGTATGAAGAAGATAAGAATAGGAGCAAAATGTTTGTGGTTGAAAAATATCACAAATTGCTCTTTGAGGACGAAAAGTTCATGTTACCACAGGTGAAAGAATTTCTGAAGCTGCGTCAGAAACTGGAAGACGAAGAGATGCCCCTTCCCGACAAGTTTGTCGTCGGAGGGATCGTCTCAAAACTTCCTGTTGGATGGAGTACCTTCTATGTAAGGATGCACAGAAAGAAGCTAGACATTAGCTTGGGAGATCTACTTCAAGAGATCCATGTTGAGGACGAGATGCGTTCTCAACAGAAGATGGACACTCTGTCCAAACAGTTGGCTAAAGCCAATCTGGTGCAGACGAGGGATCCCAAGGGGAAGCAGGCGACTTCTCATCCCAAGAAGAAGGACTTCACTAATCTGAAAGTGAAGGGTCCTTCATTCAAGCAACATAAGACTAAGTCCCACGTGACTTGTTACAATTGTGGCAAGAAAGGCCACTACAAGAGTGAATGCAGATCTAAGCCTAAACAATCAGAGAAAGGTGAGCCTAATAAGGTTTCATTGGTTTCTAACATTGTTGCTATGATCGGACAGGTCACAACTGTGGGGGTTGACTCTGACTGGTGGATAGATACTGGTGCGACTTGCCATGTCTGTTCTGACAAGGAATGGTTCGTCACGTACCAGCCGACATCTGAGAAAGTTGTCATGGCGAACCAGGCCCAAGCTGAAGTACTGGGGATTGGGACTGTGGAGCTGAAACTCACTTCTGGGAACACTCTGACGCTTCAAGGAGTGAAGCATGTTCCTGCGATTGCCAAGAACCTAATCTCTGGGAGCCTGCTCTGCAACGCAGGCTTGAGGATGGACATCAACGCTGGTCAGATGGTTATGTCCAAGAAAGGAACATACTTCGGAAAGGCTTATCAAACCGAAGGAATGTTTAAAATTCAGCTTGTCAACCAGTTTGATGACATTAATGCAGTTGTATTTTCTGATTATTCTCTTGAGTTGTGGCATAATAGACTAGGACATGTTCATAGTAAAAGAATCAACAAAATGTCTAGTCTAGGACTTATCTCCAAATGTGGGGGTAAGGTGGAGAAGTGTGTAGTGTGTGCTCAGACGAAGATCACAAGGAAACCCTTTCATCGGGTCAATCGAAGCACAGATCTTCTGGAGTTGGTGCACTCCGATATCTGTGACTTCAAATATTTCTCCACGAAGGCCAGGATGAAGTATTTCATAACCTTCATCGACGACTTCTCAAAATACGCGTTCGTCTACTTGCTCAAGTCCAAAGACGAAGCTTTCAAGAAGTTCAGAGAGTTCAGGGCCGAGGCTGAACGGCAGACTGGACAACAACTCAAGAGGCTGAGAAGTGATCGAGGTGGGGAGTATAGGTCTCATGAATTCGCATCGTTCTACAAAGAACATGGAATCATATGCGAGACTACTGCTCCATATTCTCCTCAATCCAACGGAGTAGCAGAGAGGAAGAACCGGACATTAACAGAAATGATGAATTCCATGCTGCTCACTGCAGGTCTTTCAAAATGCTACTGGGGAGAAGCTGCATTAACGGCCACTTTCATTCTGAATAGAGTGCCATATGCAACTTCGGACGTAACTCCTCATGAACTCTGGTTCAAAGTCAGACCCAACTTGAATGTCATTCGAGTGTGGGGGTGTCTGGCGTATGTGAAGCTTCCAGATCTGAAGATTCAGAAGCTGGGGACAAGGACTACGAAGGCTATCTTCTTGGGGTATGCCGAGAAGAGTGATGCTTGGAGATTTCTTGATATTGAATCAAATCATATTATCGAATCTCGCGATGCTGAATACTTTGAAGACAAGTTCGCAAAAGACAAAAACATTGTTCTTTCGGACATTCCGGAAAATGATGTAGGTACTAATGAGACTGAAATCTCATACGAGCCAGTAGTCCAAGAAGAAGCTGTTGTTGATGAAACAACTCTTGCACCAGAACTCGCCGAGCCGTCAGCTAAGCGAGCGAGGAGACCGAAAGATTTCGGAGATGACTTTGTCACCTATCATGTGGAAGCAGATCCGCTTACCTATGATGAGACGATGAAGACCAGAGATGCTATCTTCTGGAAGGAGGCAGTGAATGACGAGTTTGACTCTATCACCTCCAATAACACATGGGTGTTGGTAGATCTACCTGAAGGAGAAAAGCCTATTGGATGTAAATGGATCTTCAAGAAGAAGATGAAGACAGATAGAACTATTGACAAGTTCAAGGCCAGGCTGGTCGCCAAGGGATTTTCTCAGAAACAAGGGATAGACTACTTCGACACGTACGCTCCAGTAGCTCGGATGACCACCATCAGGATGTTAATCGCTCTAGCAGCTATACATAAGTTGGTGATATATCAGATGGATGTAAAGACAGCGTTCCTGAATGGGGAGCTGACCGAAGAGATTTACATGCAACAGCCAGATGGATTTGTCGTCAAAGGTCTTGAAGACAAAGTCTGCAAGTTGGTGAAATCATTATATGGTTTGAAGCAAGCTCCCAAGATGTGGCATGAGAAGTTTGACAAAGTTATTAGGTCAAACGGCTACAGAGTCAGCGAGATGGACAAATGTGTTTACACAAAGTTCGCTGATGGAAGAGGAGTCATCGTTTGTCTGTACGTGGACGACATGCTAATCCTAGGTACGGATATAGGCTGTGTCACAGAGACAAAGAAGTTCCTCTCAACCAAGTTCAGTATGAAGGACTTGGGGGATGCAGATGTCATCATGGGCATAAAGATCATCCGGACAGACACTAGAGTAGCGCTGTCACAATCTCAC
The DNA here is from genome assembly GCA_029216955.1 of Iris pallida. Lineage (NCBI taxonomy): Eukaryota > Viridiplantae > Streptophyta > Magnoliopsida > Asparagales > Iridaceae > Iris > Iris pallida. The sequence continues at coordinate 679,925 of JANAVB010016400.1, read as the reverse complement.
TATATTGAGAAGATGCTCATACGCTATGGGTATAAGAATCTTCCAGGGATCGATACGCCATACAGGTGTGATCAGAAGCTGAAGCCAAACTCGAGGGAAAGCGTCAGGCAGCTGGAGTATTCTAGCGTTATCGGAAGTTTGATGTACGCAACCACTGCCACAAGGCCTGACATAGCTTTCGCCGTGGGAATGCTGAGTCGGTTCACAAGCAACCCAGGGGTTGAGCACTGGAAAGCTGTGAAGCGGGTGATGAGATATCTCAAGAAAACTCAGACATATGCACTGCACTACAACGGGTATCCGACAGTAGTGGAAGGCTTCAGTGATGCTAGCTGGTGTTCAGAGGTGGAAAGCGAGAGATCCACAGGTGGATATGTCTTTTCTTTGGGTGGAGCTGCTATATCGTGGAAGTCGAAGAAGTAGACTATACTCTCTCGTTCCTCCATGGAATCTGAATTCTATGCACTTGAAACTGCAGCAGATGAAGCAGAATGGCTTCGGGAGCTCAGGTATGATCTTCCAGTGGTTGGGGATCAGATACCGGCGATACCGATATACTGTGACAACCAGGCGACTGCGGCGGTGGCATCAAATGACCTCTTCAACGGGAAGAAGAGGACTGTGTGGTTGAAGCACAGGGCAGTACACGATCTTATCAAAAGAGGTGTAATTGCAGTGGTTGATGTTCGGAGTCAGGAGAACCTGGCAGATCCGTTCACAAAGGGCCTCAAGCGCCAGTTGGTCGAGGACACAGCTTGTAAAATGGGCTTGAAGGCATTCTGATAGTGTGTCTTTGTAATCCTACCATAAAGTTTTATGCTATTAGTTCAAAGAGAAATCTACTAGGCATCTAACTTTTGGTTCAAAGGAGGATCACTGACTGGGAAACTATCAGGTAATAGTGGGTACTTGTTCTCTGGAACATGGAAGGGATACGGACCCATAACCACTGTTGTCTACTATGTATTTTTCTGCGAAAAAATAGATCCTGTGGAAGGTTGGCTTAAACGCCTTAATGAGTTCTCAGGCAGAGTGAATGCCTGGTGTGCTTTACAGGAAGCACGATAGAGCAGCACTACAAGGAGTGAATCTCCATGCTACAGTAGGGTGACTCTACCATGAGGTTCCCAGGTAGGGGTAATGCCTCGGCTTTGCAAGCCAAGTCACAGCGGCGTAGCACCGCAAATAGGCAGGTAGCCTAATGCTCTATGACGTAATTAAAGAGTTGTAGACAGCACTACAAAGGGGAGGATGGCCCCATGTTACAGTGGCACGACACCACGATGAGGTACCCAGGTAGGGGTAAAGCCTCGGCATTGCAAGCCATGTCGTTGCGGCGTAACACCGCAAAGAAGCCTTAGGCTTCATGCTGGGTAGTTTGGCACTACAAAGAGGCTTGTGACCTCATGCTACAGTAGTATGACACTACGATGAGGTTTCCAGGTAGGGGTAATGCCTCGGCTTCAGGCCATGTCATAGCGACGTAGCACCGCAAGGAAGCGCAAGGCTTCATGCCATATCTCTTTAATAAAGAACTCACCTATAGTGTATGGAAAGAGATATCAGGCCGTCTCTTGAGGGTAAACTTGTAGACGCCCAAAATTATACACTGAAACCAGGCTGGCACAGGGCCTTTAATGTGCAGCCAGAAGCACACGTAACTACACTTTGTGAGTGGAAAGAATTATAATTGTGGTGCAGAATTCAAGGCGTAGTCCATTCTTGTATCATATTGTTATTTAACCCATGCGGGAAGATTCAAGTCATCAGCGACATCTATCCTAATGCAAAATGGACAGTTACTGTGGGGAACGCTCAACCCTGGACACATATATATGTTATGATATGTGGGGGATTGTTGGTGCTTTCTTTGGTGCTTTCTTTACATGAAGAGAGCTTGCTCTCAACATGCCTTGTAAATTTTAGTTCCACACCGGAAATGCACCATGAGTTATCTCAACATATATACTTGGGTGTGTTGTTGAGAGATGCACATGGGGTGGTGACCCTAAGGAGGGAACCATGTGGGTGATTTTACTAGGAGGTAAGAATAAGGCTCCAAGGATTAAGCATTAATGCTTTTGTCATTCTCTTGGATTAATTCCACTTGGAGCTAAGCCCCAAAGGGGCTTAGCGACTCGGACTCGGACTCGGACTCGGACTCGGGCTCGGGCTCATGGGCTCATGAGGCGTAATGTGGCGTTTTGTTGGCGCACTTTGCACTTAGCACGTCAGCAGTCATGCGGTCTTTATGCGGCTCATATGCGGCCATGCGGTCTTATGCGGCCCATGCGGCCCATGCGGTTCATGTGGGCCATGCGGCTCATGCGGCCATGCGGCTCATGCGGTCCATGCGGTCCATGCGGCTCATGCGGCTCATGCGGCACATGCGGTCTATGCGGCCCAAGCGGTCCATGCGGCCAGGCTGCTGCTGCTGCTGCCGCAGCTGCCACATGGAGGACTACGCTGACTGTGCAGATTTCAAATCGGTTTTGGAAAGGGTGAATCAATGCGATTAATTCAGATCCTATCTTTGTGGGATTTGAATTAATTTCGTTACTATCTTTGTGGAATTTGAATTAATTCAGTTCCTATCTTTGTGGGATTAGAATTAATTCGTTGCTATCTTTTTGTGATTTGATTCAATCTTTCCATAACTGAAGAGGCGGCTAGGGTTTCCACTCTCTCTCTATATATACTCTCTTCTGGCCTCCTTTGTGGATACTACGAAAATACAAGTCAGAAAAGGAGAAAGAGAGAGAGAGCTGCTGCCGCCATTGCAAGTCCATCCGAGGAGTCAGAACAGAGGTGACATCGAGCGTTCCACAAGTTATTCAACTTGCTGGTTCCTGGAAGCAGATCGTGTGGGGCGAATCTTGCTTTGAGCAACGGTGTTTTGACACCCCAGCATTGTTCTTCTTCTCATCTCTCTCTAGTTTTATTGTAACTCGTTCTGTCCCAATTGCAACACGTTTGCAAGGAAGAACGAGAGATCTTCTCTTCTCTTTTTTCCCTCCTTCAGATTGTAATTTGGCTATTTGATTTTTTATTCCATCGTAGATCTTGAGTTTGCTCTCTGCAAAGTTTTGTCGGACATCTCAGATCTCGATTGCATCTGTTTTTCATCTTTGATCAAGCCCCGGGAATAACAAAATCACACCAAAACCATTCCATTACAATTATATACTGAGAAGTAGATGTCATAAATGAGTAAAATCAACCAAAAAACCAATAGAAACAGAATAGGATTTCCATATGGAAAATTTGTCCCTATTTTATAGAAATTTGAGATAAATCTGATATAGAAGATGCAGTCGTCAAAATTTCATGAAAATGGCCCAACACGTACACCATGATTCCATAAGATAATGTACCAAGAATCAAGACAATCGTCAACCAAAAAACCAATAGAAACGGAATAGGATTTCCATATGGAAAGTTTGTCCCTATTTTAAAGAAATTTGAGATAAATCTGATATAGAAGATGCAGTTGTCAAAATTTCATGAAAATGGCACAACACGTACACCATGATTCCATAAGATAATGTACCAAGAATCAAGACAATCGTGGATCTCAGCGACTCAAAATTTAATGGCTAAACGTAGAAACCAGGAGGTTTTTCTGACACTTTATACAGCAATGTCAGTATATCGATAGCATATTGCTCGCTCAGTAAAGAATCAAGAAATAGGGCCCCCAAAGCATATTACATTTGTGGTATACTACCAGTATATCGACAATATACTGGCATTATACTGCTCGTGCAATAATCACTCAGTAGAAAGTTATCGGCCAATACAAAACTCTTGTCAGTCAATCAATACATGTCCAAATCAAATTCTATAAAGTGTGCAATGCTTGTAGTCTTCCATTAGTGTGCCAAGTTATACGATGATACATCCTGGGTGGACAAGATCTCAATAAAATTCAAAGAAAACATAAAAATACAAAAAACTCGATTGATACAAAATCGATTTGAGTTTCATCAAGCGACACACTCTCGTTATGATGAGTACTAGTGCTCGCATACGTTGAAGTCAAGAAAATTGAAGAAAATACAAAATTTAAAAAGATAAACATTCTTTAGGAGTATGGTGTACTTTCCTATAGGTGGGTGATGCAACCAAATGCAGGCTCTAGATGATGCACATGCACGTGTCCACCACTAAGTCAGCTCAAAAGCTTATACCTCACTTAACTCTCATATTCTCACATGAAATATAGAGGGAATGAGAGGGAGAAGATGACACATAGAGAAAATGTGTGTGAATAAGTGATAAATAATTATATTAGAGTTATATATAACTCTACAAAATAAATTGTGGCATCGGATTTTGATCCAACGGCTTACACATGTATACATTTTGCTACTGTTTGAGCAAAATAGTAGGGACTAATATACCGATGGTATACCTTCGATAACTGCTAGTAGTACAAAAATTGGGAAACCCCAATTTTAAGGGGTTGTTCTACATATGGGCCGTAGTCGGGGTACATCCATGGGTCTCTACTAGTCTCCAGGGGTCTGCATGCTAGCATGGTTACGGATGAAAACTCTTAAATACTTACTAGTTATAAGTCATTAATGAAAGCTTGATTGTCTCGCAAGATAGCTCATACGATACTTAATGCACATAAAATGAGGAAAATCTCAAAAAACCAGTAATCTATCAATACCATAAATCCAGTATTGTCATCATGACACAATAACGATAGTTAAGGACTTGCCTTACAAAAATATGTCGCTCTTGACTATGATACCAAAATCACAAAAGTCACAAAATATTTATATGAGATACTCATCTGGATATCACGTCCAATGAAATCCAATTCAAAATAACACACACACACACACACACACACACACACATATATATATATATATATATATATATATATATATATATATATATATATATATATATAATAATAATGATATAGTGAGATAAGCCTCAGAATGACCATGCTGATTAAGCCATTAACAGAAGATACATTAAATATGATAAAAAGGAATACAATAAGAGATTTTCAGAAGATAGACTAGAATATTATTTTTTATTTTACTTATTAATTTTAGTAAAGAAAATTTAATAAAGAAAGGTTTAGTTATGTTACAATTGTTTCGTCTATCGATATGGTCATAATTTTCCTTGTTTTATAACAAGATTTTTTTGAAAGAAAATACCCTTCAGTAACGTAGAATATTTTGTAGGACTTGTATACTAATTTTTAACAACACATAATATTTACTAAACAACATATTTTTACAAGTAGAACACGTAGTAGATTCATTGTTTTTTTTTTTAAAGGAAACAGAACAATTGTATTAAGAAAGATTATGACTCATATCATGAAAAATATGAGTCGAGATACAGGATGGAATTTCTTTATAAACAGAAATTAAATATGATTGATTAGAAAGGAGAGTATGGGAAGCTAAATTATGAGCAGCTTGATTAAAGCTTCTGTTAGCATAAGTGAAAGCAATAGCAGGAGCATTTTCCTTGACTTTCCTTGCATCTTCAATAACATGTCTCGCTCACCAAGGTGGAGAAGTATCATCATTGTTTATAGAGTCAATCAAAACTTTACAGTCACCTTCAATAATAACACAATGAAGATTATGTTTGATAATAATCTCCAATGCCAAGTATAGTCCCTTTGATTCAGCTTCAATCGGAGATCCACCTTCTTCATATTTGGCTATTGTAGTAATAAATTGTCCTTAAGCATCTCGTAAAATAGCCGATGTCGCCATCTTGTCATCAAGAAATGCACCATCAAAATTGATCTTCTAGGTACCAGGATTAGGTGGAGTCCAATGCACTAATTGGTGATGACTGTGGATAGAGGTTGTAGAGTTAACAGTATCATTGTTACATGCTTCAAATTTATTCTTCAATCTCGTAGCCTCTGTATAGATATAGTTTGCAGAGATTGGTTTGTCTTTAAAAATTGATTTGTTCCTTGACTTCCATATGAACCACATTAGGTAGAAGCTATGTGCAATCTTCTCACGGTTTCCTTCCTTCAGAAGATTAGTGACAAACTTGGAGACTGTGATATCATGTTTGATATCATTTGCAAGTTGCGGATAATGCTTCCAAGAAGTTCCTGTTACCTAACAATGAAAAAGTAGATGGTCAAGGGTTTCAATATGTACCTTACATAGTGGACACATTGCATCGATGTGTCTGAGACGATGATGGATATTAAGCTTTGTTGGAAGGGAATTGGTAAGGCATCTCCATGAGAACATAAGAACTCTTGGGTAGATATAGGATAGAGACCATAACTTTCGCCACTCCTTAAATCCAGAAACAATGATGTTGCTTCTATTCAGTAGAGATCGTTCATGTATGAGTCGATACGCTGATTTAGTAGTCAAAATTTTATCATTGGTGTGTATCCACTTTAATTGGTCTTGCAGACAGTTGGGAGATAAAGTAATCTTCAGAATAGCATAAGCCTCCATAGGTGGAAACAATAAATGAATGAGGTTCACCTTCCAGCCATTTGTATCTTTGTTTATAAAATCACTAACATGAGTGGCCCATCTACTAGCAAAGTGATAACCAATAACTCTGAATCTGGATAAAGAAGGTACCCAAGGGTCTGTCCATATGTTGATATTTGAGCCATCACCAACAGACCATATGATACTGCCAACAAGAAATTCCCTGCTCCTTAGAATGTTAGACCATATACAAGAAGAAGCAGAGGAAGGGGTAGCTTTCCAGAACGAAGTGGAATGTAGGTATTTATTCTTGAGTAATAAAATCCATGTTTCATTAGACCCAGTAAGAAATCTCTAGGTTAGTTTCAACAGTAGAGATTGGTTAACAATTGCAGGATCCCTGATACCCAAACCACCTTGGAATTTAGGCTTTGTATGACTTGACCAAGCAGTAAAATGGACCTTCCTTTTGTCAGTTGAGTTCCACCAGAAATTTCTTTGTTGTTTGGATAGATGAGAGGTCGTCTTGTTAGAGATATGATACGTGGAAAGGTAGTAAGTTGGGATGGAAGCAAGAGTAGATTTAATAAGCACAGTTCTACCTTCATGGGATAAATAACCTCGTTTCCAACCTTGGAGCTTGAAAGCAGTAGTATTGAGAAGGTGATTGAATGTTGAAGCTCTGTTTTTTAGATTGTAGTAGGAAATGGCCAAGATATTTGTCATTAGGAGACATCAATTTAACACCAAGATATTGAGATTGAGCTGTCTCATAATAATATCCAATTTTTTTGAGAAGAAAATTGAGGATTTGTCAAAATTTATACGTTGTCCTGACCAATCTTCAAATGTCTGGATAATAATCTTCACTTGTTTGATATTATGAAGGGAACATTTTCCAAAAATAATGAGATCATCAGCAAAGGCTAAATGTGTATAGGTTATCGATGAGTGTGGAATAGTGATACTTTCGTAGAGGATATTTCTATCCATGATACAAATGAAGGTTGAAAAAATTTCCATACACATGATAAACAGGTAGGGTGACAGAGGACAGCCTTGGCGAATGTCGCAACCAGGGAGGAAAGTTTCAGAAGGTTCTCCATTTATTAGAATAGCAAAAGAAGTGGTAGTAACACATTGCATGATAAGCTTATGAGAGTGCCCAATGATGCCAAAGCCTTGCAGAGCTTGATCAATAATATCCCAGCTTAATCTATCATAGGCCTTTGACATATCAACCTTAAGAGCAAAAGAGGAATTTCTACCCGTGAAGTTTGAGATAGAATGAAAGAGTTCTTGTGCAATTAAAACATTATCACCAATATATCTACCAGACACGAAAGCATTTTATTGTAGATTGTCACGACCCGCACCCACTGTGAGGGTACGAGAACGTAACAACGCCCAGCCTACGCCGCAGTGTCGGCGGTAGAACGCTGTCCTAGGTCACAACATCTAACCAATATATATCTAAACAGTTTATACTCCCCGAATGGGGGTGACATAGCAGTAAAACTCAATCACAACTAAGGAAGAGATAGCACGATATGAAATAGAACTCAAGGAAATAAATAGATGAAAAGTAGTCTAAGATAATCCCAGCAATATCCAGCAGTACAAGGTCTCAGATACAGAATGAAGGAATATATACAGCTCAGAGTAAGTCTAGCGAAACATATCTCATGACTACAAGGAAGATAAGCCTGACTAATCTAAACTAGGCAATCGGGGTGATATCCCCAGCTAGAGCTGGGTCCTCCTGAGGGTCCAGCTCGCAGGTGTCATCTAATTATGGCTGCCCCGTAGTAAGTGTCCAGGCAAGCCTCCTCCTCGTCCTCTATAATATTTTCAACAGGTCCAGTCAGGACAGGAGTGAGTACAGTACATCTCAACAGTTCATAACAGGTTAGAAAATATAATCATGCAGTAAAGTAAGATACAAGTACTGAAAGAAGTGCAGTATGTAAACAGAGAGAGAAAGCAGTAATAGAAATATCTAATATAAATAGAGAGCTAACATGTGGCTAGTGAGTCAGAGTACAATATAGACATGTAAATGGCATAGGAGATTCTGATAAGACACTATGGAAAAGATTCTGATAAGATACTACTTGGATATTATTCACATGTCTACTTCTACTCCCCCGTACCCCAATCAGTACTCAAGGATCCAAACAGGTTATGTTATGATTCTATGTAATAACCCCCGAAGGGTGGTACATAGTAGTCCCAAAAATAGAGATTCTAGGAGATTTTAGGATACCCAGTAAATAGGATAAGAGATTCTAGGAGACTCTGTGATCATAAGGGTATATGTCATAAGTAATCACAGAACCAAAGAGGCATATGGTACGCTATGTAAGTGAAACGCACAGAACGTAGAGTACCTGATGCTCCCTAAGGATAACATCTCAAGAAGGGATCCGTATAGTACTAATCCGTGTGACTAACGTGACAGTACAAGTAAAGTAATCTACTGCAGGAAATAATTCTAAGCAGGATATGAAATGATCAGAGAATGTACTCGCCTCGTATCTGAACGTCTGAAGTAAATGTACTGTTCGAGGAGAGGTGCCTGGCTCCTAATCAGAATAGCACAAGTCACAACAAGTCTAAAATGATATAATGAAGTCCTAATATGCATTCTACCTGATTCTAGGTCAATCTAAGCCAAATTCAACTCTTGGTCAACTCTGGTCAACCCTAGAAGTCAAACTAGGTCAAACAAGACTAATATAGGCTAAACAAGACTGAACTAGGCTAATCAAGTCTATACTAGTCTAACAAGACTGCACAGGTCTAATCCAGACTCTAAACTGACACACAGACACTATCATAGGCCATAGGCTAAGAGACTATGTCATGGGCTAAACAATACTATTTCAATCTACTTCTAAAACAATACACCTATACACACACCATACAATCTAATATAGGATACCTATATTGTCTTATATAGGCTCCTAATCCCATATTAGATACATACATAATAGGACTATATATATATATATATATATATATATATATATATATATATATATATATATATATATATATATATATATATATATATATATATATATACACACACATGTATTATATAATATAACTAGAATATAACCCTATAGGCTAATGTATATACCAAGCTACCATATATGTTGATACATAAAATATATACATATGCATAGAGAGGGGGGTACCTAATTATGTGTCCAAGAAGAATGTGTGTGTGTGTCACAAGTGAGAGTGAGTGTTCATGTGTATATGTGTGTGGGTGTGTGAGGGTGAACATGATGTGTGGACTTGTGTCAATTAGTGAGAGTGTATAACATGTGAGGTAGTGAACCTGGTGTGTGGTGTACAAGTGCAACAATGTGTCACAGAATTTTAGTGAGGAAAAGTGCTCCTGTGACAAGTGTGCAAGGAAGAACATAACAGGAATTTGTAACCCATGATAGTGCTCAAGAAGGGGCTGAAATATGCATGTGGGTATGTGTGTGTATAGTGTAGGCAGTTAAGTTCTCAGATTTCATATACCTGACAATTCATTTTTCATGTATTAGATTAACACAACCAAATCATTTCACAGTTCAAAGAAACATTCCAATTAAAACAGGAAATCAGTATTCAGATTTCCAATTTCAACCCAAAACCTATAATCAACTAAAATCAGTAAATCACATGGCCTGAAGTTTTTCAGGTTTTCAAAAATTTTGAAATAGAAGGAAATCAATTCTCAGTTATTGGGGAAAAATGTGGGTATCACTTTAACAAAAACCAGTACATTTAAACTCAGTAAAAATTCAGTGAAATATAGATCATAAGTTCACATGTGTGATAACAGGGAAATTTATGCCTCAGGTTTCAGAACATATGAACTTGACATGATTTAGCTTAGGAAAAACTCAGTTTACACATGACCAAGTTCAGTCCCATTCCATTCTACAGTTCAAACATTCCTCTAAATATTGATTTCTCAGTCTTACACACAACTCAGATATCCAATATTAATTCTAACAGTTCAATAATACTCACAAGATCACTTAAAACCTATTAAAACAGTCCCTTTCTCATTCAAACTCAGATTTCAGTTATGAGGAATGAAACAGTGACAAGAAAATTAGTGGTACATATGTGTGTGAGTGTTCAGATTAGGAAATAGAAGGAATCCTATTTCAGTGAATCAATCATGGGAAAATCAGTGAAGCATTTAAACAACCTTTATTTCAGTTAAGGGCAGGAACCAATTCCTCATGAAATTCAACCATTTACACAACCCAAGCAACATGGGAACCTGGAAGTCATCTCAGGTTTACACAGTGAGGTAACATATGTTCAGGATTTGTGTGTTAGGAATAGACATGTGTGCAAGAGAGTGCTAGAGTGAGTGATAACCTGAAACAGTGTCCAAATCCTGAATTTCCAGTGTGTTTATCAGTTAACCCAGTGTTTACACTGGAAACTCAGGTATAGTTTTCAAAGAGGGAAGAAAAATCAATTTAAGATTGAGAAACTGAAATTATATTTCAGGTTAAAGAGCTAAACCCTTCAATACAGTTCGAACCCAGTGAATTTGAATACAACCCATTCCCCTCATCAAAATTCCCAGTTATCTATACATCTATTAATGGATTTATAACAAATACTACATGAATTTAACAATCTAATTCAGTAAAAAGAAAACACATAAAACCCATTCGAACACAGTGTCACAGTTTCAATGTATCAGAAATTTGCTAATCCGTTCCAACCAATTTCAATTATCAAAACAATCCAAAAACCAACACATATGTGTACAGTGGTGTCAGGGTTGTGTCTTCAATGTGTGCACGTGTTAGAGGTGTCCATGTGTCCAAACAATGGACACGAAAGTGTCCAAATTGTTCAAACAGTGTGCATCAGCCAGTATGTACAGACAGGCTCGTACAGCGTATCCAAGCTCTCGTGGACACGACACGTGATACCAATGACCTGTGCACATGTCCACGTATTTACCAACATAGGGCTATACGTGTGTCACCCTGAACTGTGTCGGCGTGTCGCCGTGTCGAAATTAAACGCGCGTATCAGTGCGCATTTTCAATCGTGTGACGTGCAGTGTCAAATCAATGCGGGTGGGATTTCTCCCAAACCACTGAACAAAAACCCATGAAATTTTGTGAGCCTTGTGTCAATCACCTAAACAGTGTCCACACCAAAATTCGTGTCCAGATGTGTCGTGTACAGTGAGTTATAGCCCCCGAGTAGCAGGGCAATGTGCACTGTGTCAGAACAGTATGTTCGTGTCCAGATATCGACACGACACGACACAATTACAAGCTCAGTCCCACAAAAAATGATAAGCGACAACAAACCCTAAATTTCTATTCAAAAATTTTCCTAAAAACAGGTCGAAATGTCTTCTGGGACATTTCATCAAACACCTATGTCTATAGGCTGATATGTGTCCATTTAGGACACGAAATGGACACAAAACCTAGGTCTAGGAATACCTACAGGACCAGGACACTTAGGGCTAGGTCTACATGCAAAAAAACTAGAATTTTAATGGTGTTTACAATGATTTACCTATTGGTGTCAAAATACAAGAAAAGCCTCAAATGGGGGGTTCCTCTTGCTAGCAAACTTCTCCAAATTTCTCCAAAGCTGAGGTTGAACACCACAAACAGCAAGAAAACAATGATTAGATCCTAATGGAAGAAATTCTAATAAAAAAGGAGTCCTATTGATTAAACTAGGAAGGAATTAATGAAGGCTTACCTATTTCCTTAAGAAATGAAGAACTATTGAAGAAGGAGGCACAAATCCCCATAGAGACATTATATAGGCAAGGAGGAAAGTCTCTTGGCTGGTCATAATAGTTAGGGTTAGGGTTTTTAGGTTTAATCCTATGGCTAGGATTGAATCAAGGGAAATAGATGGCCTAGAACAAAGGGTTCTATCCTAGTTCCTAGCAAATCACTTAACCATAACTAAACTTGACTTAACCCCTTAGCCAACCCATCTAATTCTCAAAGTGGCTCACTAAGTTAGTTATGACCCATCTAGGTTAGGTCCAATCTAGGTTAGGCTAATCTAAACCACATGGAGATTAATCAAATAATATTAAATCACACCATTCAAATAAATCATTTTAAATTCCTAACAAAATATATTAAATTCAAATAATTCAAAAATGACAAAAATACTCTCAAACTAAAAATGATAAATAAAATATCCTAATCACATGGCTAGGCTCTAGGGTAGACAGTCTCTACGGTTCACTAGCAAAACACCTAAAATCTCAAGTCATGAATTTAAATAGTTTAAAAATAATTAAAAATCACTAAAAATCATAATATAAAATAAATATCATTAAATAATAATTATAATTATAAAATTTCAAAATTACCCTCTTCTGGAAAACTGGGTGTTACATGGATTGATGAGTTTATGCAAGAGTGGCCTAAGACGATTGGCAATGAGTTTGGTAATAATTTTATAGATAACATTACAGAGAGCAATTGGACGAAAATCTATGGGTCGTGTAGGATGATGAATTTTGGGAATGAGAGCAATATATGTATGGTTGAGAGTTAGAAGAATTACCTCAATGCCAATAATGTCCTAACATTTTTGATAGAAAAATACAGGATATCCATCGGGTCCTGGTGATTTGTAGGGGCTCATTTCCTTGATAGTATCATATATTTCTTCAGCAGAAGGAATGGTGCAAATCAGATTGTTCTCAGAGTCAGAGATTTTGTATAATTCAGATATGATGTGCATAGGAACAGGTTTAGTTGCTGAGGATTGGAACATGCTTTTGAAGTGATTCATAAATGAAGCAGAAATGTCTTCATGGGATGTAGCATGATTACCATTGGGTTGAAGAATACTATGTATCCTGTTATTGTTCTTCCTGATAGTGGCAGATAAGTGGAAAAATTTAGTATTTTTGTCACCTTCTTTTAGCCATGAAATGCTTGATCTTTGTTTTCAGTATAGCTCTCGTTGTAGATGGAGTTTATTGAGCAATAGTTGAAGTCTTCTCTCCTCCATAAATCTTAAATCTGAGGCCTGCTGACTCTGAGTAAAAAAAAAAGCTTTTCTTCAAAGTATTTAATATCATTGGTGAGGTTATCCAGTTGAGTATGTCCCCAAGTTCGTAGTTTTGGTAGTAGAGCCCTGAGTTTACTTTAAAGATTTGAAGATCTGATATTAGCCCATGATTCGGATAGGAAATGTTTGAAGTCAGTATTGTGAGCCCAAGCGACTTCAAAGCGTTTTGGATATCATCTCCTTCTGGAAGTAGTATTAGTAATAAAAGAATGGGATTATGATCACTATTGAGGCTGGGAAGGTGAAGGAGACCTGCATTAGGATAACTAGATCTCCATTGAATATCCACCATAGCTCTATCGAATCTTTCTGCTATATTATGCTGAAATTGTCTCTGATTACTCCATGTGAATGCTGGACCTTGATAGTTTATATCTATAGCACCAGCTCTCTGAAACCAGTTTATAAAAAACTTATGATGATGATAGTTGAATTTATTGCCCCCATGCTTTTCCTCTGCAGTAAGGATACTATTACAGTCACCAATGCAAATCCAAGGTTGGGATATAGACACAATAATAGATTCTATTTATTCCCAGAAAGATCTTCTATCTGAAATTGCTGGTGGTCCATATAAGCAAAGTAGGTGCCATGTTTGAGAATTAGGTTGGGCCTGCAAGCTTGAGTGAATACAATTATTGGATGCTGATATAATCGTTAATGGGAGATCAGAATCCCAACACAGCAATAGACCCCCTGACTGTCCTATAGAAGAAACAGCTTTGCAATTATCATAACCAAGACTAGTAGCAATTGATGTTGCTATTGTTATCGAGCATCTTGTTTCGGATAAGAAAAGAACTTTGGGTTTAGATGCACGGAGGAATGACTTTAGAGTACGAATCGTCGGTTCACTCCTCAATCCCCAATAATTCCATGATAGGATCATGGTGATAGAGGCTGTTCTAGGCCAGCCGCACCTTCATTCATAGTTGCAGTATTTCTTTTGCTTGGTCTTTCAATATCAGTATCAAAATCAGATTCAAAGAAATCTGTGTTTTCCCTTACTCTTTTGCCAGTGATTGACATAATCTGATTATCCTTCAAATTTGATGTCTTTAAGAATGACCTCAGAATCAGAAGAACTATTAGGGATGAGGGCTTTGATGAGAGATGTGAATGTTCTTCTGTTGGAAAGGGATTGGATAGGTTGGGAAGATACATCAGAAGAATGTGATTGAATTTTAATGATGGGAGTGTTAAGAGTGGTGTTTGGGGATGGAGATGTAGGCTTGATTGATGATTGAGCTAAGGAAATCTCATCTTTATTTAAAAAGACAGGTGGGGTGGTGGAAGTTTGTGTAGTTTGGTCATGAATGGTTAAGGTGGTTGATTGTATAGGATTGATATCTATATTAGCGAGGATAAAGGTAGAGTATTGTGGAGCAACCGGATTTGCAATTATGTCATCAGTGATAGGTAAAATAAGATTATGGCCAGAGTTATCAAGATATTGAGGAATAATATAACTGGAGACTCTGGGATTGTTTAGTGCAATAGAACAACTAGGATTTGGAAGTGAAGTGGAAGAATGAGTAGATGTAATGTTAGGTTTAGATATTATAATAAAGGGTTCAGATGTATTTTGATGAGTGGAGGATTGAGTATGATCTGGCTGAGGATCAAAATTTTTGGAGGAATCATGAGTATCTGGTATTTTAGGGGTAGTGGGAGATAACTGTTGCACTAAAATAGGGGAATTCAATAACTGCCTAACCGTCTCCGACGCCGGAGATTGGAAATTGTCGTGGATGATCGGAATACTTGAATCAGATGATGGGATAATGATTGGGGGATCAATAGGCATAGGAATTGGATCAGATATTGGTGGTGAAGAGGAATTTTCAATCATAGAAGACTGAGGAATAGAATTTGAGATTTGAGATTTACCTTTATTAGCAGTAAAGGGCTTATGAGATGGATCACGATAATTCACCTTTGATTTAAATCTGTCTGCATGAGTAACACATATAAAAAGATCAAGACGTTTATCAAGGATAGATCTGATATGCTTCTGCTGAGATTCTGACCATGATGTGTCAATCATATTAGTATACTCCTGATGCCATCTGCACTTTTTCACACTGTGTCCCAATCGACCACAAAATAGGCAGAACTTTGGTAGACATTCATACTTCAAGTGTATTGTGCACTCTGTATTATTGTTTATCTTTACTTTGAGGAGACGAAGAAGTGGCTTGGAGATATCAATCTTAACTCTAATCCTTGCAAACATAGTCCATTTTATGGCTTCCTGTAGAGTTGGTGGAGTGATAGCACCTATCCGTGAAGCAACTGATGCTATGAACTCAATAGTAAGGAGATTAACTGGCAAGCCGTGGAGTTGAATCCAGAATTCACTCTGTGAAAATATATAATCAGTAGGAATCTTGTTAGGTACACAACGTTCCAAAACCAATAAATGGCTATTGATCTTCCATGGACCATTGTTGATGATAAAATGCAAATCCTCCAACAATTCAAATTTTGCTGCAAAAGATCCTCCATAGTATTCTGAAACACGAACAGAGCCCTTGAGTTTCCAAATCTTCGGAATATTTGTTGTAATGATATAAGGAGGATAACTATTATTAGTGAGAGGTTTGAAAAATAGATAAAGATTCCAATCTGCTTGGGTATTGTGAGGGGGATCTGATGAATTGTTAACTGCATTAGACGAAAGGGAAAGGAGGTTAGCAAGTTTGGATAAAACCTCATTGTAATCAGAGATGGGTGAAACAGCCATTGTAAGAAATAAGGTAGGAATTCTAAAGGGGATAGGGGAAGAATGATGGAGATGGTGATAATGGTGATAAACTGAAGATGAGGGATGGAGATGGAGATGAACAGAATAAAGAGGATGAAGATGAACATATGATGGCTTCTATGGTGGAGGAAGTGGTGATTGGCAATGGTGAAAGCGGTTGATAATCGCCATATCTGAAGGAGGAAGAGATGGCGTGGTTGATTTGCCCTACGTACGTTAGTAGATTAATTGTAGAACATATATTATAAAGTATGATTCTTATATTGCGAGAACATATTTATAACTGATACTAGAACATATTACAACTGAACCACGCAAACATTATCACATGTAAAAACAACATAAGGACTCTAGTCAAACGCAAGCTCTTACTTTTGATCCTTTTTATGTGTTACATATTAGTTAGAATATTCTACGTCATGGATATTTCAATAGATGTTTTCTTCAAAACTATTGGTGGGGTTCCCAACATATCTAGAAGTACATTAAAATGTGACAAGCATCATATGTTATTAGAAAAGCTCAAAAAGTCTAAGGTGATGAAGGTGGATCGATTTGAGTATATATCAGAATAAAAGAGAACAACGATATCAGAGTCGAAGGTATATCGTTGGTATATAGCTACTGGTATACCAAAGGTATACCAGTCTTACCAAGTTTAATTCCAGAACCATTCTAACTTAAATAGGACATTTTTTGGTATATCACTACTATACCGCTACTGGCATACTAAACGTATACAGACGTCGGAACTAAAGGGCAAAATTGGGTATTTTATTAATATCGTTAGATCATGATCAACGATCTAGATCTTTTCAGGCTTGGGGGACTTTAAATAGGTCTTTCCTAACACTAAATCAATATCATCATATATAGAGATCAAAGGTGAGAAATTTCTCATGTTTACAACTTTCTAAGAGAGAGAGAGAGAGAGAGAAAGACTCAATGTTTTGGGGTTGATTCAAAATGAGATTGCTTCAAGGAGCAAGGAGTTCTTCATTTGTTCTTTCTCGTCATCTTGTCTTCGGTAATCTCTTTTGTACTCATTATAATTTATTTCCATCTATTGATATGATATGTGGTTCGAGGAGAAGTTTGTAAGGAGTCAGTGTATCTTCTTATTCCATTAGTGGGGGCTTTTTCAGGTTGTACTTTGATCATCCCATAGCTTTTCTTGTCATGATTTTTGACGTAAAAATCATGATATTTGCATTGTGCTTTCTTTGTGATTATGGAATATTTGGTTTGTGTAAATATTTTTGGTCCTTGTCAGGTCCTATCGATTTGGGGGAATAGTTTTTTTTTTGTCCTTAGCAAAGTGGTATTAGAGCCGACTCTGCTGATATCAACAAAGTGTGTGGATCGTAAGTCAACTCTAGGGGGTGAATAGAACACAGCAGAAATTATCCCCTATTTAAAAAAATAAAGACACAATACCTATTAAATAATGTAACAAGTACAAAAATGGAAATCAAAAGTATCGGGTTCATAAAGCAAACGCAAACACCAAGATTTTATACTGGTATCCCTCTAAGAGGACTAGTCCAGTCCCGAGAACTTTTGCTCGGTGTTGAATTCACAATCAGTGAAACACAAGCTTTCATCTGAATGGCTCGTGACTTCTTACACCTTGTGTGTCCCTACCATATTATTTTCTTATTAATTAGAGATTAGTTTAATTTCTTCAATAGGATTAGAAGTTTCTACTAATTAAATACCCTTCATGACAATTAATTGAGGGAATATTGGACATTGTGTATTGGTATGGAGAGGGCTAGAGGTGGCCGGCCCTAATATAGAGGGGGCCTCTCTCTCTCTCTCTCTCTCTCTCTCACACACACCCTCTCCTCTTCATTTGTGCACAATCATTCCTAATTTGGTGTTCTTCCCCAAATTGATCCATTCCTCCATTAATTTCACTTAGTTTCACTCTCAATTCCTTTCCTACTCTTCATCAAAGGAGCATAGAAGCTTAGGATTGCAACGAGCACTTGGAGAGGAAGGACTTGGCTAGAAGCTTGTGTCCAAATCGTGTTTATACATCTTAATTTCTTCTCTATGTAGACTTTAATTGTTCAATTTGACTATTAGGAATCCACCCATGGACTAGGACTACCTATAGGAAGAAGAATTAGCTTCTAATGATCCTTTATGTGAAGTTACATTGAGTTTTGTGCATAATATAGAGAAAATCCGAGATTTGTGCACCAAGTGTTTGTCATTGATAATTTATATCTATATAGACTTATTTTGGTTGTGTGTGGCTAGATACGTGTCCACAATTGGATACGAGTAGGTCGTATCATGATACGCTATGATATGGAGTCATTTTGGGGGTTGTTTTTGACACTTATGATACACATGTCATATTACACATAACACGTGACACTGCCTTTGATTTGTATTAATTATATAATTAGTCTACTAGCCATGTTTATATATATTTGGATGGTGTTTGATGAGGTTTGGTAGAATATCTTGAGCGTATCATAAGAATATCATAGACTAGTATAATGCTTGTGTGAAGCGCCGTAGATGTTTATGATATTGCCATGATATGTATATCTATATGTGAGTGTGTGTAGTGATATGTGTTCATAAGTGTGTATGTGTATGTGCAAGTGAGTATGGGTGTAGTGATAGGAATGTGAGCATAGTTATGTGTAGATGTTTGTGTGAAGCGTGGGATAGAGCTGCAGGCAGCAGTAGCTAATGCAGCAACAACAGTGGCACTAGCTGCAGCATACATCACCAGCATTAGCAGCCCTAGCAGTAGCCTGTAGGAACGAAATATAAAGCAAAATACTCTAGAGGAGGGGGTGAATAGAGTAGACAGCTGAAATTTAGCTAATTAAAAAGTTAGCAAAAAGATCACAGATGATATATCACAAGTATGTAAATGAAAAGCAGAGATTAGAAAGCAGACGCAAACACGGCGATGTATACTGGTTTTCCTCTTGTGAGGAATATTCCAGTCGGAAGAACTCTAACTTCCAGTTGAATCCATTATGGAAAAATATCGCAAGTTTTCATCTGAAGTCCTTGCAACTTGTACAACGCGAGCTTTGATCTGAAGTACTCGGCCAACTTCAATTGTGAAGTGTCTTTCTTCAATCAATCCTCTAATTACAATCACTCTGAAACTTCTCGACTATATCGTACTGGCAAATTGACTAGAGGATTGTAACTGGCTTGGGATTTGAAAATGAAAGAGCTTAGAATACTTTGGAATACCATAGTAGGCTTAGAGAGAAGAGAAGAGAGAGGCGTGTTGAAATGAGAGAAATTTTTCTCTATTTATAGTTTTTTCAGAGGCAGAATTTGGATAGAATTCTTTGAGAGAATCTCGACAAATAGCCATTGCATCCGTAACTGCGGGATGACCAAGTTCAAAATCCAACGGGCACTAACCGAACTCGGGCAGAATTCAGACCGAACTCGGGCCGAATTCTCCTGGGATACAGAGTTTGATTTTTGGGATTTTTTTTAAATTGGTTTTTGGTCTTTTTGAAAAGTTTAAGCAGTTTAGGAGCTTTTTGTAAGGCTATTTTCAAAATAAAGAATATTTTGAAAATATTTTGGGATAGCCTATTTGCCAGTACGACTCGGTGTACATCGTATTCCTAGACTCAATAAAGTACGAAAATTATATTGAATATAAAATACAGACTCAAGTGGAAAAATGGCTTCAGTCTTGAACGGAACGGTAGCAGTTCTCAACAATCGTCCAAGTAGCCCTTATATCGAGACATGGGTAGATCAATTATTAAAATCAGGTTCGACCATGACCAATGGGCCAACAATCTCTTCCATTTTGATAATTGACAAATCTTGACCGATATAACATCTCGATCTTTTGATTCAAAAAGAATCAAAATTTGTAATGCTTTTCAGCTTGTATCGTACTGTATCCTCAAAAAAATTCATATATCCTGCATAAGATGTTAGATCCTATTTCTCTCATGTTGTCACTTAGCTAAATAATTGCAAAGAGAGAAGCTCTCCCATAATTTATGCATAAGAAACAAACATTGAAGAAACACAAAAAAATATAAACAGAATAATAGATATTTCACATACAGTTTTAATGTACGAAGCATAAATTGCATACACGGTATAAGAGAGAATAGTACGATACACACTGAAATGCAAACTAATAGGAGAATAATAAATAGATGTTCCAAATACATCAACTCAGGAATAAAAGTCTCACTGCTAAAATAAAGTGAGTACTATCTTGGAATGTCGGAGCATTTCCAAGCATACATAGACAAAATATAGTCTAACTAGATAATATCTAGATAAAGTAAATAACGTCTAGATAAAAAATTCTCAGAATCATCATCATCAGCACCAACATTGCCACCATGTCCATATAGACTAGCTCCAGAAGGATGTAGAGTAGTACCAGAACCACGGCACCAATCATAAGCGTTACCGGGCTCAAAAATGTGATAAACTACCTCATCCTCATAGCGGTAGCCCGATACAACTGGATCTCGGGGAAGGAACTACAGAATGACCAGTCTGAGCAAAACGTAGATTCGTAAAGAAATTTGCGAGAGCCTGAAATCGACTGGCATCTCGAAACTCGCGTTCCCTCGATGTATCAGTAATAAACGCTCACAAATCAGAAAGATGCTGGTGAATACCCTCATAAGACATAGGGTAGTCCTGTGTAGGTGGAGATGGAGCAGTAGGAGGAGCAGAAGGAACAGCTGTGCTGCGACGAGAAAACTGAAGATACTTGGGCTCAGAGTCATTAGCACAAGTGGATAGATCAATCTCAAAATACTGAAAGATAATTGGAAGGATCATCGCGTAAGCAAGGTTTCTGTTCCTTTCGCTACAACGACCCATCATCTGAATGATAGTCTTGTGGACAGAAAAAGGGATACCCTTATGAATATGATAAAGGGCAGACGTCTCAAGGGTAGTTACATCGTCCACTGAAGTAGATTTTGGCAAAATAGTGGAGTAGACGATAAGATGCAATTCATAGAAAAATAATTTCAAATTAGCAGCTTTGAACTTACCAAAACGAACTCGATCAGGAGAGCATAATTTATTCTTGAAGCTATTTAAGGTCGTGCCTACGAGAAATTCAAATTTCGTGATATCGTCTGACGGAGCACCTTTATTTGGAATATCAAGGATTTTTGCTAAGTCGACCTCATTGGACTGAATATCAGTTCCAGCAAGACGACTTTTAACAGTGGAAGTGTCAAGCATGAAATTGTAGTAAAATAAACGGATAGCATTAGTTGCAATCGGATATGAATAAGTAATAAGATTATGCAATCCTAATGCTTCAAAGTATGTCTGATGGGACGAAAAGCTAGTCAATTTAATCGGAGCGTCGGGGCATATGTTGCGATTCGTGAAATCTGTAAACCATAATAGCGATTGATCATGGGTTTGGAAGAAAACCCATTAAAAGCCCCGCCGTCTGTTTGGACGGGTGAAAAGAGGGATTCATGGATTATATCCGAAGACGAGGCTTCTTCACTAGTCGTCGTCTTCTTCCTCTTGAAGGGGTTAAAGTTCTTAGGCATTATTTCTATGAAAAATATAAAAATTTACGAAATTAAAAATGAGAGAAGGAGGTTATACCTTCTGATATTTGAGTATGTGGAAGAGAACGAAATACTCCGCACGAATCCAAAATTTCGATTGAAATCTCCAAACGAGTTGAGAGCAATGGATTGGAGAAAAACTAGGGTTTGGAGGTTCGGGCGCGACTGCTTGCTGTGATTTGAGGGTTCTGGAGGAGATGAATAGGAAGGGGCCACTTAATTCTGACTTAAAACACCCGACACCAACAGAACTCGGGCCGAATTCGATCAGAGTTCGCCTGGGGTTCTGTTGAGGTATTTTTGAGCAGAATTAAATGAAATGCCACTTTATATTCATCGATCCTTTTCAATTATTTAATTTCAAGTTTAGTTATTTTAAATTTCAATTAATATAATTAAGGTTATTTTATGAATTAAAATTTTGTTACATATCTACTGTCTTAGATTAGTTGTAGGGGTATTGTCTCATCTAATGGAGGTTCACCGGAGAACGCTTAAGTATCGTTTCGCTTTAGCCTAGCCGTGGTAACCCTTTATAGGCTTGTATCGAAAACAGTTTTGCTTATTAGAAAGTAATCAATAAAAAAAAATTAATTAATATTATTGACATCTAAAATTTTTAATTCTCGACGTAAATAATTGAAACGTATTAGGAAGTTCTTTAAGGGCACTAAGTGGTTTGGCTCTAATTAGTATTTGTAACTTAAATAACCATGACTAAGGCCAATTAAATAGGAATTTCTAATTTTATGAATTTAGTTTAATCATCAATCTAGTGGCCCACAAAGGAAAATTTTAATTTGGTTGAAAATAACCCTAACATGGAAAAGTGGTAGTGATAATTCTATCCTCCTTAGAAAAGTGGTAGTGACACTGGGGGCGGATCATGACACATTTTTGTGGTAGACCATGTAGGTCTTCGAGGTCGTAACTAGTGCAATATCGTAGTGGTGCTCAGACTTAGAGTGTTATTACGAGTCTGCTTTGAGATATAGGTTATAGGCTATAGTTGAGAGATAATTATAACTTTGAAACTTCCAATTTGATTTCCACTCCTAATTCTTCTGCATAATTGTTCTTCGAATTTAACAATCTTTCCTTGATAGTATCTTATCTTGTGCCATATTGACTTCCTTTGTTTGATCTATCTTCAGGATGATGTCGAAGACTAGTCTCATCGCCCTGGACCTACAGCAACTTCTGACATGTCTGCTACCTCTCAACCCCATGTTCAGGCAGCAAGGTTTGTTCCTCCTACTTCTCTTATATATGTGGGTGTTTCTTTCGCTTTTGGGGTTGCTCCTCCACATGTTCGGGTGGTTGTTCCTATGGAGTACAAGGTCTTCCTCCGCCACTTATAGAGCCGACTGAGATGACGCAAATGTTTGTGTTGTTCTGAAAGATGATGGAGGTTCGTAGGGCTCGAGGTAAGGCACAACAGCGACAGGCCGAGGTGATGCACCATGGTATCATGAGTGCCCACCAGTTGGCTTTAGCTACAGTGAAGATGGTAGCACTTGTCCAGCATCAGGTTATTCCAGTCCAACAATAGCCGAGGCCATGTACCGTAGTGGACTTCAAGAGGATGTCACCTCAAGAGTTCAAGGGTACCAAGGGGATACTCTATGCTGACGACTGGTCGAAGGATATTGAGAGGATCCTACATTTGGCTCAGATTCCTTAGAGCTTGCAGAACGAGGTAACCGGCAGTCAGTTGTTCAATATCGCTCTTACTTGGTATCGCACGGAGCCCAGGCTTGCTGTGCCCGGACTTACTTGGGAGGATTTCAAAAGACTTTTTAAGGAGAAGTTCTTTTCTGACGTGGCTCTGCGAGGTTTAGAGAGTCAGTTTTATGACTTAGTCCTGGGGAGCATGTTGCTTGATGAGTATGTCGTTGAGTTCTACCGCTTGAGCCATTTTCAAGAGAGCAAGGTTCGAGAACTAGGAGATCAAACCAGAAGTTCGGGAAGGGTCTGATCAGAGAGGTCAGGTCACGTACTTCTGGGCGTCGCACAGCTACTTTTGAGGAAATCTTGATGGATGCTCAGATTGCTGATGAGGACTTGGTCCCCAGACCCAAGAAAGGCAACAATGTTTTGGGTGGTACTAGTGGCAGTGCAGGACTGGCCAAGCGTTCTCATATCCAGCTGAGGCCGTTCCAGCATCATCACCAGCAGCATCTGGCACCAGTTCATGCTCATGTCCAACAGGTATAGAGGCAGCCTAAGAGGCCGACCCAGCAGGCTCTTGTTTGTCCTTACTGTAAGAAGCCAGGGCATGGTTGGGATGTTACAGGAAGAGGTTAGGTGTGGGCCTTTTTTGTGGGTCATCTGTACATCAAATACGAGATTGTCTTTTGGCTCCAGTTCGTCCAGCTCAGGGTAGTGCACCAACTCAGGGTAGTGTACCAACTCAAAGAGGACTAACTAGAGCACTTGCAGTACCACCGAGGGGACCTCCACTTCCGACCCATCAGCAGTATTTTTCTCAACACCAGCAGCAGAGGGGTGCACCTCAAGGCAGAGCATTCTCTATGACGATCGAGGAGACCGAGCCTATCGAAGATGTCATTACAGGTTTTGTTCTTCTTGATTCTGTTCCTTCTTTAGCATTATTCGACTCTGGTGCTACACAGAGCATTGTATCTATATCATTTGTACTTAGACATCATATTATTGTTGAACCTTTGGATAGGACTTGTAAGATCATGATCGGAGGAGGCATTATCCTAGTTAGTGATATTTGCAAGGGCCGAAGAGTTTCTTTGGGAGGTCAAAAATTGAGTACATGTTTACTCGTAATGCTACTTCTGAGCTACGACATTATACTCGGGATGGATTGGTTGAGTAGGCACCATACTAGTATAGATTATAGAAGAGGTAGAGTTTTGCTCAGTCCGCTAGGATAGCTAGAGTTTGAGATTGTCAGAAGGGCTTCTGAGCAGAGTGATGGTTTTATTTGTGGTGCTATGGTAGAAGAGAAGAAGCTGCCATATCCATTAATAGCAGAGTATTTGGATATTTTTCTAGAGGAGTTGCCAGGATTGTCGTCGAATAGGGATGTTGAGTTCTCTATAAACTTTGTGCCAGGAGCAGAGCCTATTTTGTGGCACATCTATAGGAACAACAGTGAGATGACTGAGTTAAAAAAGCAGGTAGATGAGCTGTAGGACAATGGATTTATCAGATCCAGATATTTACCTTGGGGTGCTCTTGTATTGTTTGTACCGAAGAAAGATAGATCGGTGCACATGTGCATTGAACAACCTCACTATCAAGAACAAATACCCGTTGCTGAATATTAATGATTTATTTGATCAGTTAAATGGCACGAAAATATTTTCCAAGATAGATCTGAGGTTGGGTTACCACCAGATGAAAGTGAAGAAGAAAAACATTCCAAAGACTTCTTTTTGGACTCGGTATGGCTAGTTTGGGTTCACTGTGATGCCACTTGGGTTGACTACTGTCCCGATGGTGTTCATGAACTTGATGAACAAGGTGTTCCACCAGTACCTTGACAAGTTCATTGTGGTGTTCATCGATGATATTATGATCTACTCGAAGATGCTAGAGGAGCATGAAAAGCACCTGAAGATTGTGTTGGAGACCCGCAGGAAAAAGAAGTTATACGGGAAGCTGTCGGAGTGTGAGTTCTTCATGGAGAAGGTGGAGTTCTTGGGGCATATTGTGACTGGAGAGGGGATCTCGATGTACTCGAAGAAGACTACAGCAGTTGAGCCTTGGTCTTCACCAAGAACATCTGTAGAGGTTTAGAGTTTCTTGGGTCTGACAGGCTACTATCAGAAGTTCGTACAAGACTTTTTCAGGATTGTAGAGCCGATGACTAGACTCGCCCAGAAGGATGTGGAGTTTATATGGTCTGAGGAGTGCCAGATTGTCTTTGATAAATTAAAGAAGAGGTTGACTACAACTCCAATTTTGACGTTGCCATCAGGGACATGTGGATTCACTATCTATTGTGATGCTTCTGGAAAAGGTTTGGGTTGTGTTCTTCAACAAAATGGGAAGGTAATTGCCTATGCTTCCAGGAAATTACATCCTCCTGAGAAGAATTATCCAACCCATGATTTGGAGTTGGCAGCAATCATCTTAGCTCTAAAGTTATGGAAACACTATCTGTACGAAGAACGTGTGGAGATCTTCACAGACCATAAGAGCTTAAAGTACATGCTTACCTAAAAAGTGCTGAACATTAGGTAGAGACGGTGGATGGAGCTGATGAAGGACTTTGACATTTTCTTGCAGTATCATCCAGGAAATGCCAACGTAGTAGCCGATGCCTTGAGCATGTATCCGATAGCTATGTACTTGACAGTATACTGCCACTTACTGGCAGATCTGGAGAGCTTGTGTCACGCCCTAGAACCAGAATACTGGAGAGCGGGGGAATGACTCAGCCAGCTACGTATTACGGGTAGATGAATACCGTATAATACGATCAATGCTGTCTAAAAGACAAGGGGGTGCATACTACAAGAAAGTCTCACTATGGTTATTTCACATCTATTGTCTCAATTATTCAAACAAGAAGCAGAAATAGAGAACATGTGAGATAAAGCAGTAAGGCGTCCCAAACGCTCAGTCAAAATGTTCTTGATATCTGGCTTTACAAAATACAGCCAGATGATGTAGCAAAGTGTGCACAATTGTTATCAGCTGCAGTCTGACTTAATTACAATTATGCAAAAGTAAGTACAAGATAATCTGACTAACATGTCGGTGCCAAACGTCTAAGTATAAAGTAAATAACAAAACAAGCGGTGAAGTAAGGAACCCACTCGAGTCCTCCTGCGATCATTCCCCTAGTATTGACCATCTTGGAGGTAGAAGTAAGCTGGATCCTCGGGGACTTGCTCTAAATCTGGCCATGCAAAACCAGAGAGGTTAGACCTCTAATAGCAAGTACCGCAAGGGAGCACGATATGAGGAATGAAGCCAGTAATAAGAGAATATGATAATAGATCTCTGCTATCTACTAGGACTCACACAACATCACGACACTTCGAACCAACCTCCCAACCAAAAAAGGACAGAAGTTAGCCCGCCATGTCCTGACATTCTGATCATCTCAGTTAAGCAACAGAGTAGGTACAATGCACAAACAAATCAATTTAAACGACCAAGCAGCTACTACGGCTTGCTATTGTGAGTCCCAAGTTATCCTGGAATTATGCAATAAAGGATTTCTCAGTTCTTACTATGCGCAAGCAAGGCTAGTTTACCCAGTCAATCAATTGCGCCAATCATGAATTAGACGAGTCCCAGCGGGACGCCCGCCATTAATATAGCATGTACAATAATATAAGCAGATACTGTTTCCTGTCCGTGTGACAGATTTATAGTATCTGTGGGAACCAGCCGGCCTGTCGGGACTTAATAGTCCCAAGAGGGCTGCCATGTAAGAACTCGGGAATCCATTCTCTCCATGCCATCATTATTTTATTTAACTTAATAGTCTCTACGTTGAGTAAAGTTCCATGCCGTGGATCATGGTCATTCAAATGAGTACTTTCGTACGGGGTACGATATGCACAACTCTACAACGATACCCGTGCGGCTAGGTTGTAGGTTTTACATAGCGTGATGCAACAATCAAATCTGACCACGGAGTAATCATGCCTTGACCATAAAGTATACATGCTGTTTTTGTAAGATAGATAAATAACTAAATAAATAATTTGAAGCCTGCATGTGCCTGTATGCCAATATTCGGGATTGGCTAATCGAGTACAATAGTTCATTACATGAACGTGTCTCATTCATTTCATTCAATAAGACGACTAGCTAGTCTCTTAGTTCCAACTAGGAACGCATGATCATTTTTAGTCAATGATAACCATTATCATCAATGGTGACAAGGCATGAAAGTCAAATAGTATTCAGTGGAGTCGAGTCTACGACTCTTAGGGTTAAGTTCCAGTCAATCTGGGTATCTATGACTCAATTCACAACACATGGTACATCTCACGTGACAATCTATATTTAACAGAAATATTAGCATATCATGACTATATCAAGTTTATGCAAAAAGGCGTAAGGATATAAAATGGACGTTAAACATCTAATAAGATATCAATATACAGAGCTATAGAAGATCCAGGGTAAGCAGGCTACGCTCATGTCAGCCTACGCTCAAGTCAACGTACGCTCAGGTCAAGCTACGCTCAGGTCCGCGTACGCTCAGGTCAAGCTACACTCAGGTCAGCGTACGCTCAGGTCAAGCTACGCTCAGGTCAAGTTACGCTCAGGTCAGCGTACGCTCAGGTCAAGCTACGCTCAGGTCAGCGTACGGTCAGGTCAAGCTACGCTCAGGTCCGCGTACGCTCAGGTCAAGCTACGCTCAGGTAAGCGTACGCTCAGGTCAAGCTACGCTCAGGTCAGCGTACGCTCAGGTCAAGCTACGCTCAGGTCAGCGTACGCTCAGGTCAAGCTACGCTCAGGTCAGCGTACACTCAGGTCAAGCTAGCGTATGGACTCGCCTACGCTCAATTCAGGCTAGCGTATGGACTCGCCTACGCTCAAGTCAGGCTAGCGTATGGACTCGCCTACGCTCAAGTCAGGCTAGCGTATGGACTCGCCTACGCTCAAGTCAGGCTAGCGTATGGACTCCATACGACTTCTTACCCTCCAAGCCAGCGTACGCAAGTCATACGCTTCCAAAAGGCAGCGTATGAACTCCATACGACTCCTCATCAAGGTAGCGTATGCAAGACATACGCCGCCAAAAGGCAGCGTATGAGATCCATACGCTTCCAAAAGGCAGCGTATGGGGACTGCGCTACACTAAAGAGCGCGCGCAACTCAGTGGCACAAGCTAAAAAGCTCGCGTACTGCTCACTGTCTTCTCCAAAATAGCAAGAACTCCATGGTTTGAATCCAAAGCTTCAAAAGTCCATAACTTGGTCAAAATAAGTCCAAATCCAACTTTGTAAAGGTCAAAATTAGGTAGAATAAAATTCTCTACAACATGGAACCATCAAAACTTGAAAACAAAGAAGTTTGATAGATCAAAACCACCCAAATCTGAAAATAACTAATTTCTATATCTACTAAAAATAAAACTTCAAAACGAGAAATGCCAAGTTCTAAACTCTCTTAGAATCACAAGAGAAAGAGAATGGAACCATAAAAATGGGTCCTCATGAAGAAGCAAGATGTACTTGCCTATGGGTTTGGTAGGTAGAGAGAGTAATGAGAAAGAAGAAGAAGAGTGATGGTGAAAGAAAAATAATGAAGAGAGAGAAATAAGGGGTTGGCTTTAAATGAAAAGGTGGTGGTAGGTGGGGGTGTTAGGTTTGGTTCATGATGAACCAACGAACTAAGCCAAACCAAGCCGAACCCAAGTCTAGCTAAAGCAGAGAAATAAAAGCAGAAAGTAAAATACAGATAATTAATTGCAGGAAATTAATTAACATGAATTTAAAAAGATTTAAATACAAAACAATACATGATAAATATTAAATAAATACATTTAAGCAGTACATGTATTAAAATACGTATACTGGGAACGGGGAGTGACAGCTTGGGTATCAAGATATTAGTTCCTGGGATAGAGATATAGATGTGGGACTTGCAGATTCGGTCAGAGTTGGTGGACATGATCAAGTTGACATAGTTTGATGATGTGGCTTTGAGGAGCATCAGAGCACAAGTTCGGGCAGAATAGTGGATAATTTTGCTATTGCAGAGGATGGGACGTTAAGGCACGGTACTAGATTGTGTGTGCCTAGCGAAGAGCTACGTGAGGAGGTTCTGCAAGAAGAGCATCGCTCTCAGTACTCTATGCATCATGGTACCAACAAGATGTATAAGGATCTGAGCGAGCATGTGCGGTGGTACGGCATGAAGCAGAAATTGGCATATTTCATATCCAGATGTTTAGTGTGCCAGCAGATAAAAGCGGAGAGGTAGAAGCCAGGTGGATTTTTTCAGCCATTACTCATTCAAGAGTGGAAATGCCATGGATTTTGTATCCGAATTTCTACGATCTCCAGGAAAGAAAGATGCAATTTGGGTCATCATTGACAGGTTGACCAAATCTGCCCACTTATTGTCATTAAAGGTGGGTTTGTTTACAGAGAAGCTAGCAGAGATATATGTAAAGCAGATCGACAGATGTATGGGATTCCTGTGAGCATAATCTCGAACCGGAATAGTCATTTCATTTCTCACTTCTGGAGGAGTTTACAGGCTAGCTTGGGCACTCAGCTCAAGTTTATTATTGCATATAATCCTCAGACGGATGGGCAGTCAGAGATTTTGGGGTTCTTGGGAGGACCATCTCCATTTGGTAGAGTTTGCTTACAATAATAGCTACCAGGCCAATATAAAGATGTCACCATTTGAGGCTTTATATAGTCGGAGGTGTCGTACTCCCTTATCTTGGGATGATGTGGGAGATAGGGCTTTGCTTATCCCTAAGATGGTTGTGGATGCAGCGGAGAAGGTCAAGATGATTAGATAGACTACGGGTGGCGCATGACAGACAACGACATTTGGCCAATAGCCACCAGAGACCTTAGAGATTGAGGTATAGTTTTAGCTTTTTAGATTGTGTTTGCTTGTGATTGTTGTTTAGATTTAGTGTTGAGGCCTTGTTTTGTGATAGTTTAGCGATCTGGTGTTTCTGAGGATTTCTCTGACATGGGGCGCTATTTGCTTTGGTGGAGGCGGAAAGCTTAGTCCATGGTTCATTGGACCTTTCAGTATTGTAACTCCTCTTCCCAAATTTTTCAAAAATTTTAATTTTTATCATATTTATTGTGCTTAAAGATAAAGTCGTCGAGACGTTGTGAACGATTTGTTTGATTTACACTTTTATCAAAAACTAGTTTAAATTTAAAGTACTAATTTATCTTAGTTATTTTATGCCTAGATTATTATTTTGGACTTTTAAATGGTTTGGTTTTAAAAAGAAACTTTTAGAGATTATAAATATTTTATAGACAAAATGATTTGCCAACTTATGTTCAATATTACGCTGAAAGCAATTTTCTAAAAATTGGTTTATTTTACTTCGCTGGATTTAAAGTGAATATTTCCTTAAATTTTAGTATAAGATATTTTTCATTAATTTTGTGCTTCAAACTACTTATAAAATTTATGATTACCATTTATTTTCGTAGAAATATTTATCCTTGAAATCTTATTATTATCATAAAAATATTTGGTTAATAATTATTGGACTTTCAAAATATTTTTGAAATGGTTTTGGATATCATAAATAATTTATTCCATAGAAAGGTTTATTAAAACATTTCATATATGATTTTTGACTAATAAAAATATGTTTCCAAATATTATTTATAGTAATCAATTATTTAATTTGTTTTGAATTATATGACTTAAATTATGAGATGGCATTAAATACTTTTCCGAAGATATCATGTTGTCGCTTAGGTTATTTTGAATTTAGATGAAGTAAATTGTGCTAATTGATATTGTTACCTACTAACAGATGTCGATTAGATTGGATTATTTTAAGCTTTATATTAATTTAAATAATATTAATATCTACTTGGATTATGATTAAACTTATTTTAAATCCTTATTAGATTTAAACTAAAGGGGAACTTATATATTGGAAATTCTAAACCTAATCTATATAGGAATACCCTCTGTAAATAAAGAGGTCCTCCATTTATTTCCTAGAAAATTTCTGAACACAACTCCCGCCACCACCATCGTCCATCTTCATCGCAGCATCCCTGCCATCAGGACACGACCACCGCTTGGGCCGCCCCAACTTCCCCTTTCCTCCACAGCCATAACCATGCCCCTGTCACAACCACCATCACTGCTATCTCCGGCCATGATCACATCTGTGACCACTACCAACACAGCCAATACACAAAAGTGTCGAAGTGTCCGTGTCTGCAATCATCTCCTTTATCCAGTTCCTTACAATAACCTTTGTGTCCAACACCGCGGACACAGGGCACCAGAAACAACAAAACAAAAATACCGAGCGAAACCTTCCCTGACCAAGCTACCAGTGCTGCTTTGACCCGCTGAGGCCGCCGCGACCACTGCACGACCTCTCCGTCGATCCATGTATCCACCGTGCCCGACCTCGCGCTACCCGGTCTGCAGCGCCGCACGACCCCTCGTGGTGAGCCCTCCGCGTCCGACGCGTCGAAGCCTCCCGGCCATCCACGCGCGCGGGCACCTTCCGCCGGGACGGCGCTTCCTCCAGAGCCACTCCTCTCCGATTTTTTCGGCGAGCCGCTCCCGCCCTGGAGCTGACCACCGCAGCGTCGCCTCCATCGGAACTCCCGCCGATCCGCCCAGACCTATCGGCCGCTTGGATCTGCGACCGGACCGCCACTCTCCGGACAAGAACCCCCAAACCGCCCTGAGTTTCTGGACAAGCCACCGCCACCTCTGGCTCCTCGGCCATGGCGCCACCGGTGTCGACCTCGATCGGGTCATTGAAGCTTTCCAGATCCGCCGCCTGTGCCTCTGGCCGGCGAACCCAGCACACCCGTCCTCCCCGCAGATCGTGGTGAACCCCTGCCTCCGGCCTTGTCCCACCGGCGAAGCTCCTCACGGCGAGCCCCGCACTCCCAGTGGCGACCGACGATGTAGTCGCTGCCGTCCAAATCCTTCCGCCGGGCGCACCCTCCGTGCCCGAGGACCAGCTGCGCGCGCGCCTGCGCCTCTAGTGGCCAGCCGCTCCTCTTCTCCAGCGCTCCGCCGCCGCGCCTTGAGGTGAGCTTCTCACATCTCGCCTCGTTTCCTTCCTTCTCCTTCCACTTCTGCTACTTCTTTAGTTTTCCCCTGCCTTTATTATTCCTCTCTCTCCCTCGTGACACGAGAAGAGAAGAGAGGCAGTTGTCTCTTTTATTTTCATTTATTGTCATTATTATATCTAGCATATTAGTAAACATGTACTTGTGTATAGTATTCAATATAATATGGTTATTATTATGGGAAAATTTATAAAATGTCCAAAAATTTAAAAAGTTTTATGAAAAATCCATCCCAAAAGAAACTTTCATCGCGTGCCCAGCATTATCTAAAATATATATAAAAGGGGACGGCATGACCTTTTTGCCCTTCTAATTTATTAAGAATATCCACAAACCCAGCAACTCTTCAGAAAAACGGTTCGATTCCAGAAGAGGGAGAATTACATACAAACCCACCAACTCTTCAAAAAAACGTTTCGTTCGCTTCCTCTTCTTCCATACTCTGTTCGCTTTCGATTTTAGGTCATCTCCTCCAAAAATCTTAGAAAATTCCTACAAGAAAGCGCCATCGAATCTCCATTCGCAAGTTTCACACAATGTCGCAATCATCATCAATGGATCTAGACCGAGTTAGAGAAGACGGAGAACAAGTGGATGTTGGAAAACAAAAGAAACAAGGGGTGAAAGTTAAGAGGGTTGCTCGTAGACGAAACATCACAAAAGAAAAAGAAGTGCAAGAAGAAGTAGAAGAACAAGAACACGGAGAACAACAACAAGAAGAAGTAGCAGGAGGAGAAGAAGCAGATCAAGAAGAAGGGAAAAAAGGGTAAAACTTTGAGTCCTGTTCATTCTCCGTTTATATTGACACGGCAAATGAGAATGATCATTCTCCGTCTATAAAATACACGGATGATGTCCTTTCTGTGTCATTTGAACTAGAAATGGCCATTCTCCGTGTTAAAATACACGGACAATGACGTTCTCCCTTGTATTTTGACCTAGAAATGGTCATTCTCCGTGTATCTAACACGGAGAATATTTATTCTCCGTGTTAAAACACACGGAGAATGACATTATCCGTGTGTTAATACACACGGAGAATGACCATTCTCCGTTTTAAAATACACGGAGAATGGAATTTTCTGTGTATTTTGTCCTGAGAATGAGCATTCTCCGTATTTCTAACACGGAGAATGACCATTCTCCGTTTTAAAATACACGGAGAATAGAATTTTCTGTGTATTTTGTCCTGAGAATGAGCATTCTCCGTGTTTCTAACACGGATAATGTTATTCTCCGTGTTGAAATACACGGAGAATGGCGTTCTCCCGTGTATTTTGACCTATAGATGGCCATTCTCCGTGTTTCTAACACGGATAATGTTATTCTCCATGTTGAAATACACGAAGAATGACATTTTCCCTTGTATTTTGACCTAGAGATGGTCATTTTTCGTGTATCTAACATGGAGAATGACCATTCTCTGTTTTAAAATACACAGAGAATAGAATTTTCTGTGTATTTTGTCCTGAGAATGAGCATTCTCCGTGTTTCTAACACGGAGAATGACCATTCTCCGTTTTAAAATACACGGAGAATGGAATTTTCTGTGTATTTTGTCCTGAGAATGAGCATTCTCCGTGTTTCTAACACGGATAATGTTATTCTCCGTGTTGAAATACACGGAGAATGGTGTTCTCTCGTGTATTTTGACCTATAGATGGCCATTCTTCGTGTTTCTAACACGGATAATGTTATTCTTCGTGTTGAAATAGACGGAGAATGGCATTTTCCCTTGTATTTTGACCTAGTGATGGTCATTCTCAATGTATCTAACACGGAGAATGACCATTCTCCGTTTTAAAATACACGGAGAATAGAATTCTGTGTATTTTGTCCTGAGAATGAGCATTCTCCGTGTTTCTAACACGGAGAATGACCATTCTCCATTTTAAAATACACGGAGAATAGAATTTTCTGTGTATTTTGTCCTGAGAATGAGCATTCTCCGTGTTTCTAACACGGATAATGTTATTCTCCGTGTTGAAATACATGGAGAATGACGTTCTCCCGTGTATTTTGACCTATAGATGGTCATTCTCCGTGTTTCTAACACGGAGAATGTTATTCTCCGTGTTGAAATACACGGAGAATGGCATTTTCCCTTATATTTTGACCTAGAGATGGCCATTCTCCGTGTATCTAACACGGAGAAATGACCATTCTCCGTTTTAAAATACACGGAGAATGGAATTTTCTATGTATTTTGTCCTGAGAATGAGCATTCTCCGTGTTTCTAACACGGAGAATGTTATTCTCCGTGTTAAAATATACGGAGAATGGCATTTTCTTTTATTTTGTCCTGAGAATGAGCATTCTCCGTGTATCTAACACGGAGAATGTTATTCTCCGTGTTAAAATACACGGAGAATGGCATTTTCTGTATATTTTGTACTCAGAATGAACATTCTCCGTGTTTCTAACACGGAGAATGTTATTCTCCGTGTTAAAATACACGGAGAATGACATCCTTGTATTTTGACCCGGAGAATGACATTCTCCTTGTATTTTGACCTAGAACTGGCCTTTCTCCGTGTCAAAGTAAACAGAGAATGTTCAGTGTTAAAATACACGGAGAAGGACATTTTTTGTGTATTTTGTCCTAGAAATGATCATTCTCCGTGTAAAAATAAACGGAGAATGTCATTCTCCGTGTATAAATACACGGAGAATATCATTCTCCGTGTAAAGATACACGGAGAATGGTATTCTCTGTGTAAAAGTACACGTAGAATGATATTCTTCGTGTATTTTTACACGGAGAATGGTCATTCTCCTTATTATAATAAAGAAGAATGTTGACGTAAACCTAATTGTTGTTTTTTTAGGAAAAAACTGTCAGGAACAAAGAAGAAAGACTTTTCCGTACAACATTCACCCCAATACTCTCTTTTATGGATGAGGTGAAGGAAAAGTGTGGCCATTTGCCCGAAGCAGTTATTGAAACCTTGAAGAATGTTGGATTCTACACTTTCATAGATGTATTCTACAGATCCAAGATAAAAAAGTTAGAACTATCTAAAGTCACACAAGGTCTGGAGAACTTGATGGGGACTTACTTAGAAGAAGATGGCATTAGATATTTCCAGTTGAGCAGCAGTGTCAAGGTAGCACCAACTGCTGATGAGATGGCAACCATTTTCTGTCTGCCAATGAATGATGACAGGGAAGTTGATGAGAAGTATCTAAAGATCATCACTAAAAAACAGAAGACCCCCCACCAGCAGACTCATTCAGCATGTGTACAGAACACTTCAAAAGACTGCTGACAAATTTTAAGGGAAAAAATACAGAAGTTAAGAAAAGGATCTTAGAGCTGTTGGGGGACAGAAATGTAAGTCCTGATGAGTTGGCCAGGTTAATAATATTCAACTTGTGCCAAACAGCATTCTTCACCAGAATGGGTGGGTCGAACTTGCCGTACAAGTTCTGCTCTCTGGTGGAGAGCATAGATGTTATAAAAAGCATCTGTTGACCACGGATTATTTTGGGGTACGTCATGGACAGCATAAAGAGGGCTGTTACAAAAGCTGAAGATGGGGACATTGAGATATCGTACAAGAAGATTGAAGGTTGTACGATATATTTCTTGTATTAGTTTGCAGAGCACAGTCAACTGTTGGAAAAGAAGTACAAACCAATAAGCACATACCCGAGATTCTACACATGGGATGGGAATAGAATCTATATATTCCTCAAAAATGAATATCAAGGGGCTCAAACGAATTCTGAATTGATATTCAAAGATTTTGTTACATTGACTGTTGAAGAAGTAGAAGACCCAGCAGAGCAGCATAGTATCGAAGGTGGAGATAATGCTGTTGATGAAGAAGAACCACAAGCTGAAGCCCAAGCACCAGCAACAAACATAGCTGAGAATGAAGATATGTTGCGTGTCTTGGAGGAGAAATCTCAGCTTGTCGCTGAGAATGAGCAACTCCAAGAAAGAGCCCAAAAACTAGAGGCAGATGTAGCCCAACAACGTGCTGTGGAGCTCGTTACTGATGGCTTGGAGAAGGAGTTAGACTCTATAAGGAACGAGAAATCGCTCCTTATTGCTGATAATGAGAAACTCCGTAGAAGAGTTGAAGAACTGGAGGCAAAGGGGTCGGAACAGGAACTAGACTCCCTTAGAAAGCAGAAATTTGAGCTTACTGCTGATAATGAGAAGCTTCGTCAACGTGTTGAGGAGCTACTTCTAAAAGGTAAAAATATTCTATTTTTTCAAAATTGTAATTTGTAATTATGTGTATCTAACACGGAGAATGTCATTCTCCGTGTCAAAGTACACGAAGAATGACGTTTTCTGTGTGTTTTGACTTAGAAATGATCATTCTCCGTGTTCCTAACACGGATAATGTTATTCTCCGTGTTAAAATACTAGCGGAGAATATCATTATCCGTGTTAATACACACTTAGAATGAGCATTCTCCGTGTTAAAATACACGGAGAATGACATTCTCCGCTAGTATTTTAACACGGAGAATGACGTTCTGTATTTTAACCTAGAAATGGCCATTCTTCGTGTGTTTTTTGACACGGAGAATAACATTCTCCGTTTATAAATATACGGAGAATAACATTCTCCGTGTCAAAATACACGGAGAATGTCATTATCCGTGTTAAACTAAACGGAGAATGTCACTACTTATATTTTGACCTTGAAAAGACATTCTCCGTTTAGTTTAACACGGAGAATGATATTCTCCGTGTATTTTTGACACGGAGAATGTTATTTTCCGTATATCTTAACACGGAGAATAGTCATTCTCCGTTTATGTTATAGGAGAATGCCCATTCTCCTTGTCAGTCTAACAGAGAATGATCATTCTCCGTTTAGCTTAACACGGAGAATGACATTCTCCTTGTATTTTGACCTAGAAATGACATTCTTCGTGTATTTTTGACACGAAGAATGTTATTCTCCGTATATCTTAACACGGAGAATGGATATTCTCCGGATTAAAGTAAACGGATAATAATATTTTTCATTGTTTTTAAAAAGAAGATTATATAATATTGACATCATACCTCTTGTTGTTTTTTATTTTTATAT
Organism: Iris pallida; assembly: GCA_029216955.1. Classification (NCBI taxonomy): domain Eukaryota; kingdom Viridiplantae; phylum Streptophyta; class Magnoliopsida; order Asparagales; family Iridaceae; genus Iris; species Iris pallida. Next base: position 642,188 of record JANAVB010016400.1, on the reverse strand, counting down.
CAGTGAAAGAAACAGACAATCTCAGAAAGGAGAATAAAAAGCTCAATAGTGATAACAACAAACTTTTCGAGGAAGTTGCATCATTGAATGACAAAATCAAATAGAAGAATGATACAATTGTTAACCTTGAAGCAATGGCCAAAGCATTGCAGCTTGGGAGGAGACTAAAGCAGTTCCTCAAAAACATTACACAAGAGCAAGAGAACCAGGAGGGATTAAAAAACAATCAAATGCTCCAGCGGATGATGATTTTACAACACTGGAAAAGAAGAAAACAACTGATGCTACAAGTAAGAATGTAGCTGCTGGTCGAAAAAGAAAAGCTCCGTCCAGTACCAATAAGAAAGTAACTTCTGACGCGAAAAGAAAAGCTCCTTCCAGTCCCGAGAAGGTAGACAAAAAGAAAATGTCAGAAAATGAAGAACTTGAAGAAGATTCTCCTCAAACAGCCAAGCTAGTGAAAGAGGAAAAAATGCTGATGCAATATCAAAAACTCAGGCTTTGGAACCAAGCAGACGATCAGCTGAAGCATCTATACAGGAGCATCGTATACCCAAGAAGGATGACTCCAACGTAAGTATTCTAAACTTGAACCAAATTCTGTATAATTCACAATGGAGAATTATCATTCTCCGTGTATCTAATACGGTCATTCTGAATTGTCATTCTGAATTCATAACGGTCATTCTCTGTCCAATTCATAACGGAGAATGTTTATTCTCCGTGTTTTTTAACACGGAGAATAGTCATTCTCCGTGTATCTAACACGGAGAATGTTATTCTCCGTGTTAAAATACACGGAGAATGGCATTTTCTCTTGTATTTTGACCTAGAGATGGCTATTCTCCGTGTATCTAACACGGAGAATGACCATTCTCCGTGTTAAAATACACGGAGAATGGCATTTTCTGTGTATTTTGTCCTAGAAATGATCATTCTTCGTGTAAAAATACACGGAGAATATCATTCTCCGTGTAAAAATACACGGAGAATGTCATTCTCCGTGTTAAAATACACGGAGAATAGTCATTCTCCGTGTTATAATACACGGAGAATAGTCATTCTCCGTCCAATTCATAACGGAGAATGATCATTCTCTCTGTTTGAGTTACTTTTTTTTACAATTATATCATTAGCCTATATTATTAACATAATCGAAACTAAATTTATGTGCAGTGAAAATGTATACGAATACTTTCCAACTGCTCCAGAAGATTGTAAAATAAAAAGAAGGAACAATGATGTTACCTTGCTCTTTAATGCTAAAGAAGTACAAGACATATTAAATATGAAAGAAATAGAGGCCAATGTTATGAACTTCACAATAAAGATTATGAACGAAGTACAAGCCGAAACAAGACGTACCGTTCAGTCAAGCTCGCAGGGTACACAATGTAATTGGTTTGCAATCATGATGCCCCATGCATTGGTAAGAATCAAAACTGAAAAATAAATATTAATGTGTACACCTACTAATATTGTTGTAAAAAACTAACTCATGATTTGTTTTTTGTTTTTTTTTGGGAAAACAGCGTACCGTTAAGTTTGCCGATGAACAAAACCCAACATCTGGAGCATTGTACAATTTTAAAGCAGAAATAGAAGATTTTATCATGGTGTTGGAGGATGATATCGAATGGTTATTCGTGCCACTCTTCCGTGAAGAGAATAAACACTATACACTGCTGGCATTCAACTTCAGCTCCTATGTTTGGACACACTACAACTCATTGAGAAAAAACACGGACGCTAAGGGAATCGAGGATGCAAATTACATGAAGAATAAAATCGAGCCAATTGTAATTAAGAAGATTGCATTGATGAGGGAGAAAAGCCCAGCAATTCAGGAATATGAAACAACAGAGCTCAAGGTTTGTAAAGATTGCCCACAGCAACTATCACCCAGCTGCCTGCTGTATGTTGCGTATTATATTAAAAACTTGTCGAAAGCTACATTTGATTTACAAAAGAAAACAAACAAAGCAGTTCATGATATTATTGTAAAGAGCAGGCTAACTTTGGCTAAGCTTTTGCTTATGGGTGACTGTGCAGTTCCTTTTGTATCATAAAATAAAATGACAATGTAAATTGGCTAAGAAATTCCTTATATATATACTGTCTGTCAGGTTTCTTTTGTAATGTATTTGTTGTCCTTTGTAATGAAACTCAGTTTTTCGACTAATTTACTTTGTTCTATATATGTAAATCTATTTTGTTAAAGTTCTGTTGTTTGATTCTGTGTTAAAATACACGGAGAATGACATTTTCTTTGTATTTTGACCTAGAAATGTCATTCTCCGTGTGTTTTAGACACGGAGAATGTCATTCTCCATGTATTTTGACACGGAGAGTGTCATTCTCCGTGTATTTTGACACGGAGAATGATCATTCTCCGTATTAATACACACGGATAATGTCATTCTCCGTGTTAAAATACACGGAGAATGACTTTTTCTGTTTATTTGACCTAGAAATATCATTCTCCGTGTATCTAACACGGACAATGATCATTCTCCGTGTATCTAACACGGAGAATGACCATTCTCCGTGATAAAATACACGGAGAATGACATTATCTTTGTATTTGGACCTAGAAATGGGTATTCTCCGTGTTTCTAACACGGAGAATGTCATTCTCCATGTTAAATTACCCGGAGAATGTCATTCTCTTCGTGTTAAAATACACGGAGAATGACATTCTCCTTGTATTTTAACCAATAAACGACCATTCTCCGTGTATCTAACAAGGAGAATGTAATTCTCCGTGTCAAATTAAATGGAGAATAGTATTCTCCGTGCTTCGAAAACGGAGAATATCATTCTCCGTTTCAAAATACACGGAGAATGGCCATTCTCCGTGTTAATACACACGGAGAATGACTTTCTCCTTGTATTTTGATCTATAAATGACCATTCTCCGTGTATCTCATACGGAGAATGATCATTCTCCGTGTTAGATACACGGAGAATGGTCATTCAATGCATTATAAAATCAGAGTATAACGGATAATAAGTTCTTATGCTGTTAGTATATATGTGAAACATCAGATATGCAGAGTTCAAACTATTACCATTGATATCAAAAAATGTTACATATATATTCAAAAAATAATTATATAAAAGAAGGAATATATATGTATGTATTAACGAGGGGGCGCTGCCCCATCGAACACCGTAGCAACACGTGGAGGCAGAGGACAAGTGGTGCGATTGTGATTGCATAATTCAAAACAATTCTGGCACCTTATCTTTCTCTTCTCTTTTCCCTTATTCTCATATTTGCTCTTATGACGGTCCGCCTTTGGATGTCCAGGACCACGTTTCGGAACAGGGGGTAGAACAACATCAGTGGGATTATTTTCAAACTATTTTTCACAATCTGGAACTGGACGAATAGCACATGAATATAACTTCTGGTAACAATCTGATGTCCAATACTGCTCCACAAAGTCGTAAACAGATTTATCTGAACCAACTCTGATGCACTGTATTGCATGGCTGCATGGGAATCCATATACCTTCCATCTACGACAACTACAATGACAATCAAGAAGATTCACCATGTGGGAGGAAGTATCTGCGATCACCTCAAATTCGAAATCACCAGACCGATATACCCTATAACACATGCCATCATCTGTAAGCTGCTTCAGCATATCCTCAGCATATGGAGTCAATTTGCTATTCAAACCAATTGCATCCTTGTGGCGATCCGAAATTATCTTCATCATCTTCATACGGATGACATTTACAATTGCTGATATAGGCAATTTCTTCTCAGCCTTTATCCATGCAATGAATGACTCTGCACAACTAGAAGCAACCTCACCGTATCTACATCCCGGGAAGAATGCGTTTGACCAGTGTTCAGGTTTTTGTTTATTCATCCAATTCACAACATGACCACAATTCAGATCATAAATCTTCTTGATTGCTTGTCTATACCCACCTTTATAGAGAAAAACAAATAATTAATAAAGAATTAGGTCAATTCACAAAATTATTAAAAATAAGTGCATTCTCCGTGTTTAAAATAAGGATAATAGTCATTCTCCGTTCAAAAGCTAACGGAGAATTACATTCTCCGTTCTATGCAGGACGGAGAATGGTCATTCTCCGTTTGACTTAAACGGAGAATGAACATTATCCGTACTATGCAAGACGGATAACACCATTCTCCGTTCAAAAGCTAACGGAGAATGATATTCTCTGTTCTATACAAGACGGGTAATGGTCATTCTCCGTGTGACGGAAACAGAGAATGAACATTATCCGTGCTATGCAAGACGGATAATACCATTCTCCGTTCAAAAGCTAACGGAGAATGATATTCTCCATTCTATGTAGGACGGAGAATGGTCATTATCCGTGTAATACGTACGGAGAATGACTATACTCCGTCTTACTGACGCGGAGAATGGTCATTCTCCGTGTTAAATTAATGGTAAATGCATAGAAAATGTGCATATATCTGTCTCATTAACACACCTGGAGTTAGAGCATATACTGCTTGCCTCCAAGCTTCAAGTACATGCGAATACACTCTTTCATTTCCTTTCTCTTTCAGCGGTATGTTATTCTTCATGTGATAATAGCAATAGCTATGGTAATCATTAGGAAACACTTTAGGGACTTCAGAAACTAGACCGGTGCCTTGATCCGAAAGAAAAACAATATGCCTACTACATCCAACAACATTCTTCAGATTTCTAAGAAACCATTCCCAATTGTCACCATCTTCGCCTGAGACTATACCGTATGCAAGAGGGTAGAACTGTTGGTTACCATTCTTCGCTGTAGCAGACATCAAACATCCTCTAAACCTCCCTGTAAGGAAAGTAGCATCCAAATATAGCATTGGGCGACAATATTGAAAGCCTTCTACGCAAGCCCCATATGAAAGAAAAAGCCGCTCAAACCTCATTGATGAATCATCTTTCTGGAAGTTGATAACGGAACCATTATTGGTTTTCTTTACCTTGTTGACATACCAACACAAGTCACTGTAAGATCTAACATCATCTCCGTACATTTCCTGGTGCACCAGCCTAATTCCGTGGTATGCCTGTCCATATGTAACAGATAAACCGTAGTCGACCTTGAAATCATCGACAACAGATTTTGTGGACTTTTTAGGATGCATCCGAACAATGTCACTAACCAAACTTTTTACAAACTTTGCTAGAACAACCAGATTACCTTTATCCATATAGCCAGCTCCATAATTATGTTCTCCCACATACCTCTTCACCTTAAAATTTTGATTATCTTTCGAAATAGATATAGCATGGAAGCTCCACAAACAAGCATGTGTCTTGTAATTCTTGCAGTAAACAGTATACCTCCCCAGCTCAGATTTCAAAATGTGGAATGGATGACGAGATTCAAAACATACCTTTCTAACAGCATTCTTAACTTCTTCAACACCATTTAGAAAAATCTGACCAACACCAGTAATTGATCCAGGCCACATATCTGATTTCCTCTTCTTCACTGTCTCAGTTGAGCCCTCATAAAATGTACTACTCGTTTGTCCTTTACAGTAGGAGAACATCTACTCAAAGAACTAGAGGAGAAAGACGAAGGTCCCATGTGAAAGCTTTGACAAGGAAAAGATGTTGATGAAGAACATGGAGAGTATATTTACTCCATAAATAGATCAAAACTCACATCATGAGTACCGTTAAAACCACCAACCAATGAGCGAAGCCAAAAATCACTTTCAACATACAGTTCAGTCCCATCATAGTGCAAAAACCTGAAACGGAAGGAAAGTGGATCCAAAAAAATCCTTCGATCGTACACTTTAATCTTTAAAAAATCTACAGTACTTTCATGTGTGACACGGCAGGAAACTATGTCTCCCTTGAAACAAATGTTAACTAAACAACTTGATTCCATACCTTCCCCCCTGATAACATAAAAACATAAGAGGTCACAAATAGAATAATAAAATTGTCGTCTAATAATGATTATTCTTCGTTTAAAAATAACAGAGAATAAATATTCTCCGTTCGGATCTAACTTATAATGATCATTCTCCGTTTAAAGTAAAACGGAGAATGATATTCTCCGTCTAATAAACACGAAGAATAGACATTCTCCGTCTAAATATAACGGAGAATAATTATTATCTGTCTGTAACTTATGGATAATGCTCATTATCCGTATAATGATCATTCTTCGTCTAAATATAACGGAGAATAAATATTCTCCGTTCAGAAATAACTTAGAACGATCATTCTCCGTTTAAAGTAAAACGGAGAATGATATTCTCCGTCTAAAACACACGGAGAATAGACATTCTCCGTCTAAATATAACGAAGAATAATTATTATCTGTCTGTAACTTATGGATAATGCTCATTATCCGTATAAAAACATACGGAGAATGTTATTCGCACAAAATAATAAGATTTTAATCTCTCTAACATTTTCTAAGTTAATAATCTGCATAACAAATTCAAATTCAGCATAAATTTCGAGATATACGAAGCTGATGGATGAATTTCTACAGATCTGAACTCTCACCTTGTTTTAAGATCTATAAAAAGAAAAGAAGATCTTTTCTCCACAATTGACCTAATCGCCGGAAACCACGAAGATGATGATGATGATGATGATCGATGATGATGAAGGATGATCGACGTTCAACTGACGAAAACCACAATGAACTACGAACGATTTTGCGATCTCTGATAAAGATGATATCAATGGATTTCAAATTTCTCGTGAAGAAGAAGAATACGAATTTCCCAATCCAAATCTGAGTTTGCGAATTCAAAATTATATATAGATGTCCAAATTTGCGCGAAAGGGTATTTTTGGAACTATGATAATGGCAAATTTTGTAAATACAGAGCATCTATAGAGAATCTTGAAATATTTAACGTGAAAATACTTAATTCTGGGTATTTCATAAAAATAATCCAGCGGGTGGGCATTACATAAAAGCCCACCCAGAAATTGGGTTTCTCAGCAATTTCCAGTATTATTATTAGTAGCTTGTTTATACATCCTTTCGAGTTAAGTCTTAGTTTTGGTTTTTGGATTGGGCTTCCGGCCCAACAGAATATTAGTGTTGGGCCAGAGGATAGTTATAGATTTAAACTACTTCATATACGAGACTATGGACCACCTTAATTATTTTGGGGTTTTGGTCCTCTATTTCAATAGGGGTTTATGTATATGTCTTTTTAAATATGCTTTGTATAAAACCTATTTTCTAAAAATGAATTGTATACTAAGTAGGTACCTTTCTTGATATGGTAGTGTTGTACATTATAAATTTCTTAAATATAGCATAGGTCTATGGGCCAGACCATAGATTAAGCCAACTTTAATTAAAATGTTTAAGGATATTCTTGACCAATATACATAATGATGGGTTGGATTTTTGAATAAAATATTGATATTATTAAATTAATAATTTGGGGCTTACCTATTACACACTATTTATGGGCTTGGGCTTTTATTATTAATTAGGCTTTTGTATGATAGGACTATCTAGTTAAGATAGACTTATAAATACGGTTTTGTATTTAGATAAAGAATATATATTTTTTTATCAAACTTTACATACTTGAAATAGGGCCTCGAAATAGTATTATGTAATTTCAAAAACAAGTTTATATACATATTTCTAAAGGAATAATTTATAAGTATATTTTTCCTAAATATATTTTTCTAATTAAATAATTACATTTTCTCTAAGTTAGAAATCTCCCTTAAATTATTCGATTATCCTCAATCGTAGCTAATCGCATTCCTATTTCTTTTGCCAACTTGGGACTTCTTCGTACCTACCCTAGCAATCGAACAATCCTGGACTCAATGGGACTATTGGTTTCACCAGCTAAGGATCTCAGGCTAGTACACTTTCTGATTGCTTTTGATTCATACATTACTAAAATCTGTCAAATCAGCGATGCCTCAATGCGTCGCTAAATAGGGAAAATACGTCGCTAATTCATATTAGCGACGTATTTAGCGACGTAGGCACGTAGTCGCGATTAACCTAGTCACTAAACAAGAAAATGTCACAATACGTCGCTATTGCGACGAGCTTTAGCGACGCTGCTACGTCGCTAATTCAGCGACTGCCAGCGACGTAAAACGTCATCATTTACCGACGTATACTAGCGACGTTAAGCGACTTGACATGCATCAATACTGACCTGGCTTGAGAGCCATATGGCGACGTTCTGCGACTTTTCTACGTCGCTACAGTACCGACGTTTAGTGACGATCAACGACGGTTTTTCTCACAGTTAGCGACGTTGATAGCAACATTATTATCGTCGCTGAACGTCGGAAATCGTCGCTGAACGTCGCTAATATTAAAAAAAAAATACAGCATTTACAGCATTCCCTACAGCATTTGCAGCATCCCCTGCAGCATTTGCAGCATCCCCCACACCATTTGTTACAGCAACAACGGTGTGTATCACGAACACAGTATCAAACAACACAGATACACACAATCACGAACACGTTTGAAACACAATCTCATCAATCAACACAGATATATAAAAATTTGTAACAACAATGTCAAACATAATGGTCCACAACTTAATTACCAAGTATGGGAACGAATGGCTCAGAACACAACCTAAAATTCATTCTAGCATACATTAGTGTGAATCATCTATATTCTGTACATATGGTGTAGTATATGTTCTTATCGTATGTAGTATCTGAAGAATGTAACAGAATCAAGATTAACTCACATAATATAATACTAAGACATCATCTACTACTATATATATAAGATATAGTGATAGGTTGTCGTATCATCATTGCCGAGGGATGAGGGTTGGAGGACAGTCAACTTTATCTACGGCTACATAGTTTCTGTCTCGCCAGTCGAATGGCTGCAGGGACTATGTCCTGATCACGATGTCGTACCGTAGATTAATGCAAATGGAGCTGGGGCCAAAATACAGAAACCAAAATATGATATCCACCTCAAGTGTAGAGTCGGGAGATCAGAAGAACTTTTCCACCCTCTCCCTCTGTCACGCTATCAACGTCACAACTTTTCCACCTCAAGTTCTGATCAAGCATCTTCCTTCTCCTCTCCTCCACCATGGCTCTGAACCCATCTGCTCCTCCCTACTTCCCTTCTTCTTATTTGACTCTTTCAGCCACATATGATATCCAGCTCAAGTGTAGAGTCGGGGGAGAAGAAGTGGACAGGAAGAGGAGGAGGAAGCAGCACAGCCGGCGACATAACTCGGAGGAAGTACATAGGTTTTCTTTAACATACGTAGGAGAACTATAAGGATATATCTTTTCACAACATATCACCTTGTCAAAGACCCTTAATATGACATCCATGTTACCGCGGTGTCGGAAGACTAACATGTCATAATTTTCTAAGCCGTGTGTTTTGACATAATCCTCCGACCGGATTTCAGTTCTATGTGATAATGCAAGATTGCTATATAGGAGGAAAGAGTTGGGAGGATTATTTCAAAACACATGGCTTAGAAAATTATGACATATTAGTCTTCCGACACCGCGGTAATATGGTTGTCACATTAAGGGTCTTTGACAAGATGACATATTGTTAAAAGATATATCCTTATAGTTCTCCTACGGATTTGAAGAAAACATCTGTACTTCCTCCGGGTCATGCCGCCGGCTGTGCTGCTTCGCCTACTTCTTTCTGTCCACTTATTCTCCCCCGACTCTACACTTGAGCTGGATATCATATGCGGCTGAGAGAGTCAAATAAGAAGAAGAGAAGTAGGGAGGAGCAGATGGGTTCAGAGCCATAGTGGAGGAGAGGAGAAGGAAGATGCTTGATCAGAACGGATGGCTCAGAACACAACCCAAAATTCATTCTAGCATACATTAGTGTGAATCATCTATGTTCTGTACATATGGTGTAGTATATGTTCTTATCGAATGTAGTATCTGAAAAATGTAACAGAATCAAGATGAACTCACATAATGTAATACTAAAACGTCATCTACTACTATATAAGATATAGTGATAGGTTGTCGTATCATCATTACCGAGCAGAAGCCACTTCCCCCGGCTCTACAGAATCAATGCCATCCAAGTAAGGCAAAACTGAATCAGCATTGTCTTTCGGATCGTCCTCATCAAGGCATAACGGGTTGCTCAGCGTGCCCAGCTTCTTCAACTTCTCGCTGGCTGCAGAGTCGAAATGGGAACGGGTCCTCTTTGCCGGCCCGGAGCTCTGACTCGCACTCGTCGCCTCGCTACCGGTTTTTTCTCCTCCTCTGACGCGGGTCATAAGAAAAGAAATTTTGTACCTCTTTTTCACATAAACATCATTGTCGCCTTGTACTCGAGCCACCTCGTTGGATAGCATCACAGACGAGGAGGCTCGAGTACAAGGCGGCAATGATGTTTATGTGAAGAAGAGGTACGGAATTTCTTTTCTTATGACCCGCGTCAGAGGAGGAGAGGAAACAGGTAGCGAGGCGACGAGTGCGAGTCAGAGCTTCGGGCCGGCAAAGAGGACCCGTTCCCATTTCGACTCTGCAGCCAGCAAGAAGTTAAAAAAGCTGGGCACGCTGAGCAGCCCGTTATGCCTTGATGAGGACGATCCGGAAGACAATACTGATTCAGTTTTGCCTTCCTCGGATGGCATTGATTCTGTAGAGCCGTGTATAAAGAGAAAGAGATTGGGAGTAGAGTGGACCCGGAGGGAAATGAGAGATGAAGGATGGCTCAGGGAAGGGGCAGATGAAGGATGGCTTAGAACACAACCTAAAATTCATTCTAGCATACATTAGTGTGAATCATCTATGTTCTGTACATATGGTGTAGTATATGTTCTTATCGTATATAGTATCTGAAGAATGTAACAGAATCAAGATGAACTCACATAATGTAATACTAAGACATCATCTACTACTATATATATAAGATATAGTGATAGGTTGTCGTATCATCATTGCCGAGGGATGAGGGTCGAAGGACAGTCAACTTTATCTACGGCTACATAGTTTTTGCCTCGCCAGTCGAATGGCTGCAGGGACCATGTCGTACCGTAGATTAATACAAATGGAGCTGGAGCCAAAATATAGAAACCAAAATACAAAATACAGAATCAAATCCTTGGTTTCCCCGAAAATACAAAACACAGTTATAATTAATATGTATTTTAAGTGTGAGAACGGATGGCTCAGAACACAACCCAACCGGAAAGGATACTCTGCAGATCCATCTGAGTAGGACGTATACTCTGAGAGATCACCTTTACAAGAATGATATCAGTAGTGGGATTGAGTGTGTACGTCCTACTCAGATGGGTCTCTCACCGTTACTATTTTTTCTGACAGCATGGTGGATGTGCTCCGTAAACAAATTCTTGCTCCGAGCCAAAACTTTGCCCCGGAGCTCAAGTGGACATCCTTCGTGTAGAGCTCGAGTGAGAGGTTCCTGACAGCATGGTGGTCTCCTTTGTTAAAGTATCCGTGCTTGTCCCACAACCAATGTGTGATGAGCACGGATATTTTGACAAAGGAGACCACCATGCTGTCAGGAACCTCTCACTCGAGCTCTATACGAAAGATGTCCACTTGAGCTCCGGGGCAAAGTTTTGGCTCGGAGCAAGAATCTGTTGATGGAGCACATCCACCATGCTGTCAGAAAAAAATAGTAACAGTGAGAGACCCATCTGAGTAGGACGTACACACTCAATCCCACTACTGATATCATACTTGTAAAGGTGATCTCTCAGAGTATACGTCCTAATCAGATGGATCTCTCAGAGTATCCTCTCTGGTTGGTTGTCGTATCATCATTGCCTAGGGATGAGGGTCGTAGTACCAATACAATCCAGAGATTGACATAGTACTAATTCATATATGTAGTCCAATACAAATAGTCTAATACAAAAACAACCCAATACAAATAGTCCAATACAAATAAGTACTAACAGCTAATGAGAACCACGATGTTCACACAAACGCTCAGTGATACGTTTACGCAACCACCTCGAAAAAGCGAGATTTTTGGCGCGAGGAGAGATGTCGTCCCTTGCAAGGACTGCATGAAGAAAACTCTCAGTCTCACTAGCTACCGGTGCTGGATGAATAGAACTCCTGGTCTCACTAACAACCGGTGCCACTTCCTCCTTAACTGTAGGAGGAGCCACCTCAGCATTTACTGTTTCCCTCAAACGACGTGCCGCTCCTCGGGTCATCGGTGCCATCTGGTAAGCAAGCTAATATTTATAACATAAGCAAGCTAACTAAAGGTACCATCATGTAATTTGAGTACATTTTTGAAAGCAGATAAAGTACAATAAATTTGATTTTTTGCCAAGTAGCAGAACGGATGGCTCAGAACACAACCCTAAAATTCATTCTATCATACATTAGTGTGAAACATCTATGTTCTGTACATATGGTGTAGTATATGTTCGTATCGTATGTAGTATCTGAAGAATATAACAAAATCATGATGAACTCACATAATGTAATACTAAGACATCATCTACTACTATATATATAAGATATAGTGATAGGTTTTCGTATCATCATTGCCGAGGGATGAGGGTCGGAGGACAGTCAACTTTATCTACTGCTACATAGTTTCTGCCTCTCCAGTCGAATGGCTGCAGGGACTATGTCAGTGAGCTAAATCATATTTTATATTTCAGTCAAAGGGTACTGAACAGAAAGTCTAATTATTCCATATTTCAGTAATGTCAGTGAGCTAAATCATACTCAACTGTCGAGAATACTTAGGAGAAAACTCATTCACAGGATTAGTATCCATTCTTCGTGACATAGCTAAAATTTTATAGGGCTCGATATTAATTATTAGTCAATTTATTCATCATTTCAAAACCCTGAAAATGCCCAAAAAAACTTCCAGTATCAGTAAATAGGGCTCGAACCCTAAATTAGAATTTGAATCCAAGCAAAATATCAAATTGACAGTTGATATGCCCAAAAAACGAGATTTTTCAGTATATAAGTGTCACACTGTGAATCTCGTGTCCACACAGTAGGACACGACGTGTCCAAACCAACAAAATAGGTATCACACGAACTAGAAGCGAGTCCACGGTCTCGTGTCCCCCGCAGCGAGTCCACTGTCAGTCTTGTGTCCCCCGCAGCGAGTCCACGCTCTCGTAGACACGGACTAGAAGCGAGAGAGAGAGCTAGAAGACGAGAAGAAATTGGGAAGGAGCTACCAGAGGAAGGAGGAGGAGGAGAAGGAGGAGCTACCTGAGGTAGGAGGAGAAGGAGAATGAGGAGGCCGGAGGAGGGAGATCGCCGAAGGAGCGTCGCGGAGGAGGAGGCCGGAGGAGGGAAATCGTCGGAGGAGCGTCGCGGAGGAGGAGCGCGCCCAAAATTGGGGGGAAAAATTGTGAATGATCGAAAAGGAAACCCTCACTGGCTATATGAAACGATTAGCGACGTCCTTATAGGACGTCGCTAAACATCGCTGATATATAATAAATGGCGACGCAACTTAAAATGCGTCGCTACACGTCGCTATATCAGCAACGGATACCGACGAACTTGTGACACACTACCCTATTTAACAAAATGTAGCCACTAGACGTCGCTATTAGTCGCTGTTGGCGACAAACAGCGACGTCTTTTATTAACATCGCTAAAACCCCAAAAATTAGCGACGAAATTTCATGGAGTCGCTAAATACATCACAGATATGACTTATTTTGGTAGTGATAGTAGGCTTCTCAATTCATGTTTATACATATGTTATCTTGCTTGTTGACACATTGTTACACAGATTAATGTCATGGATATCTATATACATTATTTTTTGATTGTCATGTTTTCGTGTTTCGTGACTTGTTCGAGTCCATGAGTAGTAGTCGGGAGGAGAAATATCTTAGTAGACATGTGGACTATCCAGAACTATCTTTGGTGTCTTTCGTGGAGAATAGCTGCTGCACACAACACGTGCAGGGTGCCTGATTTACCCCTTAGCCGTTCACATGTCAAAACTGATATTTTAAAATACATAGATAGTTGTCTTTTTTTGTCTCCTTGTTTTCTTCACAGCTTGCCATAACATCATTTACTTTCTAGTTTTTATTTCACATATGTTATTTTCATGTCTTGTGAATTCTAATATATTTTTGTATTGCCGTCGGTTTGTGTGCTTGTTCCATTTCTGACTGGAAACCAATATTTTTCGGGTTAGTTGTGGCTTCACTTAGCATTAGGAGATACGGATGTACTTGCAGACCAAAACCTAGAAATTATATAGATGTGACATGATTTTCATTACTTGTAAGAACTTTGTACTTTTCTTTAAATGTAAATCTTATAATAATTTACAGATTTTTTTAATAATGTGAATGAGCAATAAATGTTGTATTTTGTGATTTTGAGCATCTTGGTTGTGACAACATTCTACCGCCGACTCTGCGGCGTAGGCTGGCTTGGACACGTCTCGTATCCGAAAAAGTGGGTGCGGGTCGTGACAAGTATTCTTGAGAAGGTCAGTGTAGTGGTCTACTGACTATACTTACCGCCAATACTAGAGAGAGTTGACAACGTGTTCTATGTGTCGCAGTCGAAAGGAGGTGGGCCCGACTTTCGGCTAACCAGAGCAGCCAGTAGAGATTCTGGATCGTCGAAAGAAGGTGCTCCAGAACCAGGTTATTTCCTTGGTTCTTGTCACATGGAGGCATCACTTTCTGGGTGAGCCTACCTAAGAGAGAGGATGAAATGTGCATGCGATACCATTATCTTTTCGAGCCTTGAGGTATTGTTCTTCTTGTTCTGATTGTGTTCTTGTGCTAGTTTCGACTTTTAATTTCGTGGACGATATTATTTTAAAGATGGTAGATTTGTCACTACCATATTTCTAGATAAGGTTATTTTTTCTATTTTGTATTATTTATTTATTGTGCATATTTATCTCTCTAAATATGGTGATAATTATTGTGGTTAGTAGGCTAGCCTATTTATTAGACTCGTATTAGTGGACCTAATTAGATTTGACATGACACTAGAACCTAACATTTTAGACTAGACCCTACATTGTGAGCAAAGTCTTTTCAAATGGAGCCTATCAACTCTCAGAGCTAGAAGGTCGAGTTGCAATGATGCCCATCAATGGCAAATTTCTAAAAAATACTATGTATGAATGTAACAAGGATTTCATGTAAATATGATCAGACAGTTCATAAATAAAGTTCGATTTTATTTCATAATGAATGACGTTACATAACATCAAGGACGAGAATCATTATCGTCCTTTTTATAGACAGGACGAGGATCACTGTCGTCCTTCTCAAAAATAAAGTCAGCAAAAGAGCCGAGAACATCCCTGCTCGAACCCATCAGGAATTTGCAAGCAGCCATCCTCATGGCCTCTTCTTCCTCCGTCATCCCTGGTTCAAGAAGGAAGTCCAAGATGTCCCTTGGCGGCTTGGATGCAGATGAACCTTCGCCTGCCTCTGTCTGCTTTGGCTGGGCCGACTCGATTGGACGTTCTTCAGTAACCGCTTCAATCTTCAGGGTGATCTGAGCCTTCTTGGATGCATCTCCAGATGACATCTTGAAAAGTGAAAGTGATCATTCCATCTGATTTTCTGTTCTATTTATAGACATAGATTCTTGAGACAATGAAGCGACACATTCATCCGACGGTTCACCCGTTCATCACATTCATCTGACGGTTCGCCCGTTCATCACATCCATCTGACGGTTCACCCGTTCATCTCATTCATCCGACGGTTCGCCCGTTCATCACATTCATCTGACGGTTCACCCGTTCATTACATTCATCTGACGGTTCGCCTGTTTATTACATTCATTTGACGGTTTGCCCGTTTATTTTCATCTATCTGACGGTTCATCCGTTCATTCCATTCATTTGATGGTCCATCCGTTCATCTTGACAATTCATTTCGTTCATGCATTTTGACAATTCATCAGTTCAATCATATCAGCAACTTGTCATCTTTGATTAAGTTGTCTACTGAAATAATGATATTCAACAAATTATATTCTGCCATGTCCATATTACCTCTGAACATATATAATGAATATAATTATTTTTTAAATCTAGAAATATATCATGTCTCGGACCTCTGAATATATTTTCCATCGCTATTATTTATATCCGAATGAGATATGCAATAAATAATAGAGCCATAAAGAAAATGTCTTTTTATTGATCAAAATTTAAAGACATTACAAAATTACATGTCTTAAAATAGAAGATACAAAAAAGTCTTCCTATTCATATGGTAGAGTCATCAAATTAGCCATCTGCTGCTTCAAAGTCTGAAGTCGCTCCTCTCTAGAATCCATCACTCGCCTTCTAGCTTCCTCCATACCAGAATTTTCATCAAAAGTCGGTAGGGTTACTAGTCGACGGGAGATGTCAGCTTGATGAGTCATGACATATTCATCTCTTTCGTGGGTCAGGGCGTCCAGTTGCTGAACTATAACTTGATGTTGTGTGACCTCATCTTCCAGAGCAAGCTGAACAAGTCTCAAATCTTCTTAAAGACGGGCAGATTCTGCTTTTAGCTCAGCAACTTTCTTTCCCTTCTCCTCAGCAGCAGATGCTATTGTCTCTACCTGAGAGTTATATTCTGAAGACTTGGCAGTGAAAGTGTCCAAGATAATCTGGAACTAAACTTTCGCAACTGCGGCCTCTTGAGACATCCTTTCGAACTCGGCATGTACCAAGAATTCCATCTCCCCCCGATTGAGATCTTTGTAGATCTTAACCGATTCCTCTAGCTCATCCAGGATGTGTTCAAGGTAAGCAGCTTGCGCTTCATCACCTTGACTCCGGATGGAAGCTATCAGATAAGAGGTTGGACCCCTAACAGTTATGAAACCAACCTCTTCTTTATCTATTACCCTCTCTACTAAGGGTCCTAGTGAATTAATGAAAAGGTTGGTGAAAGAACCGATTATGAATTTGTTAGTGGCAATGGCACCAAGAGTAGCAGCTACTCCCATGGACGTCGAAGCAACAGGTGCCTGGACAGATGGACGGCCAGCGTCTTGCACGTGAGTGGAGGTTTCTTTTGATAAATGAGCCAAGGTAGAGCTAGTCGCCCCTTCCAGGTGTTCCTCTGCGAAATCAAACAAACACCATCATTTGGCTCTCATTAGCAACTATCGAGAAGGATCGAAAGTAAGAGCAATCTTACCATTGTTGGGTCCAGCGACAATTTTGTCATCTGCTGACACGAGTTGCAACCTCGCAGAAGTAGCTTCAGACATTACTGCCTGGCTACTACCCGCTTCGGCGCCGCCCAAAAATTGTTTGCTGCTGCTGGCTATTTCCTTTATTGGCACTATGTCAGTGCATATTGGAGGAATCGGAGAAGATTCAACTTCTATATCGATAAAATTTAGATGTCAGTCATTTAATCCATGAAAAGA
Source organism: Iris pallida (assembly GCA_029216955.1). Lineage (NCBI taxonomy): Eukaryota > Viridiplantae > Streptophyta > Magnoliopsida > Asparagales > Iridaceae > Iris > Iris pallida. The sequence goes on along the minus strand of JANAVB010016400.1, from coordinate 624,804 downwards.
AGATTGATAATATCATTCAATACCTTTGGGATCAGCAATAGTAACTTCCTCAGGTGCTACTTCTTCAACTGTATCCTTTTCTGGCGATGCCTGTACATCAACATCTTTTTCTGGATGTTGAGTGTCATCAATAGCCTCTGTGGACGTATCTGCATCACTAGCACTCTCCTCTAGTGCTTCTTCGCTATCAGTTGCTACGACCGGATCTATATCATCATGAAGGCCGAAGTCGCAGTCATTCAAAGCATCGATCATTAATCGATCTTCTTCATCACGAAGTGTTCTCGGTGTAGCTGGAAGCTGGCTAGTCTCCACTGCAAGTGTAGGAGATCGCAACACTTCATCCTCTTTCTATATGACTTCCTCCCTAGTCTCTACTACCTCATCCCTCCTTTCTGGACTGAAAGCTTCGGGCTCAGGGATAGGTATAGGAGATGACATTGTGATTTCGGCGATAGCACTAGCAACGACCGATGACAGGATCGGTCTTGGAGTGACTACCTTCTTTCTCCTGAAGACTATTTTCTTTCTGTGTAGAGGTCTCTCTGGACTCTCTACATCTATAACATTTTCCTGTCTTTGAATAGAGGTCGGGGTCGCCGCCTCTTCTCTTTGAATTGACTCGACTTGCTGCCGAGATTGTGATCGGGTCGTAACCCTTTCCGATGATTCCAATACAAGCTTCTTCCTAGCAACGGGGGAAGAAGGTTCTTCTATCCATCTTTTCCTCTCCTTGGCTGGAGATTTGACAACCTTCTGGGAGACGTGCAATGGTTTGTTGACTTCTTCAGGGAAGTTGGCTTCCCTCAAAGCTTCCAACGGTGCATCGGCCGGTTCACGCTATTCATCATTGCCAGGAGCCGATATAACAGACGCTCCCTTCTTTAGTCGGGCCGTTGTCGCAAAGCTGTCTGCGAGACTGAAGTTCTCGGTAAAGGTATTCGCAGATGTATAGAAAAGTGAATACGTATACAGCATCCTAGGACCATGGTCGCTCTTTATCGACATCGAGAATGTTGTTCTTGTGTCTCGAGTATTGTAATAAGCCCAGGCCCGGGCACCATCAATCAGATAACCTTTTTTTAGGCACGTAATGGCGTTGCCTACATGAAACTGGTCATAGCCGAATTGACGGACAAAACGGCTGGGAAGATACGGCTCTAAATAACATTTGTCTTCAAATCTGTAGACCAGGTGTGACGGACGGATTGTCCTCAGCCAATCAAAAACTGCATGACCCAAAGGCTGCCTCCCAGAGTCGACCAGATTTGTAGACATGTGCTCGTAGCCAGCTGAAGGAGGAACGCAAAAGAAGTTCTATCCTTTCCCGAGATTCAGAGCACGTCTGCAATCTCTTAAACTGGTGTATATCCATTTGCTTCTGGAGAATCTCCCTAAGAAGCTGCCGTTTACCGATCCCATATATCGGGATTCATCAGAGCAGGATAGTGCAGAAGCAGCCATCCGAATAGGTATGTATATGGCAGCTCTAGCCGAGGGAAGCTTCCCTTCTCACCTTTTCCTTTGAGCATCGAATCTACAAAAAGGCGGAGACCAGCGTTCAATCTGCAAGCCATTTCTGATAAGAGATCCATCCGATAGCCAAAGACTAAACGGACGGCAGCAAACAGTACGCCTCGATGGAAGCGATCGACGGCGCTCGCTCCAGGGACGACGAATCGTCGGAGCCAGTAGGTGAGGAAACCCGCCAGCTGGGCTTCCTTTGACATGGGCCTATAGCCCATCCTCATGAAACTTTCAATATTATCTTCTGTCTTGAAAGAAGGATATTGAAGCTCATCATTGATCTTAATACTCATCTCCTTATTCTCCTCCATCAACCCAATCACCTCACTGCTGCTGAGTGGTTTGAAGAAGTTGGGTTTACAATTGTCGTGTTCCTTGGTTTTCTTCTCCATAATGTGGTTAAGAAAGAGATACGGTAACCATTTTATCGAGTAGCAGGTGCCTGATGAACCGCTCTTGTAATACAAGGAACAAATTTTGTAGTGGCACAAGAGCTCCTCGAAGACGGCCACCATATTAGTGTTCTCCTGACGAAGTTTGTCCAACTCGTCATTTGTGGGGACAAATTCCTCATAAGGGATATTCCCCATTGGTAGACTCGAGATGTACTTTATCCCGTGAAGAGCCAGTCCGATCTCCCCACAGGGCGTCATAAAAGTTCCTGTTCTGAAGTTGTACCTTTCTGCCAAAGCAAAGAATAGGTGAGGATTGGGTTGGAAGCCGTAAACGGTAGAATACACCGGCTGATACAGCTCAATCTCCTTGAGCTTCTCTTCGAATTGAGCCAATATCCAATTGGCTATACAATTCCATCTCTTGTTATCTGGATTAACAAGACCTATCAATCGGATGTCTTGATTTGGATATCTTCCTTCAACTTTTGCAAATTTAATTGCGAATATCGGCATCCTGACTGGCAGCAGCAGGAAGGAGTTCTCTGGTAGGATGCACCCAGGTTTCAGTCCTCTGAGTAGGGAGCTGTGACGCTCCGAGGAACTGTAAAACATGTCCTTGTTGTTTGGTCCTTTCTTTACACAAATGTTCCCTATTCTGGCTTGTTGAAGAGGAGTTATATCCCAGTCCATTCTCCTGGGATAGCTCGCAAAGGCATAGCGAGATAGGGGGAGGCATCTTGCAATATCTGGTAAAAGTATCCATTTCTCGCCTCTTTAGAAAAGTCTCTGTTCAACTCGAGGCCTAGGCTGAGAACTCTTGTCAAGAGCCTCACCAAACAGAAACAGAGGCTTCTTATGAATAATGGCGTCATTAGTTTGCAGAGGCTGCCCGTTCATCAGACTCAGCAATGTTTCATTGTCTTGTGCTGTTAGGATGGCTTGTCGAGACGATGGCAGGGCATACAGAGAAAAAGTTACATGGAAGAGATCCTCTTTAAACTCAGGTTCAGCTAAAGTCCCTGCAAAGATCTCATATTTTGGGTCTTCCCTGAGATTAACTGCATCAAACAAAGAGACAAAATTCAGTACATACAAAATCAAAGAGTCTGTTCAAAATATCAGCAAATTGCGCAAGTGTCAGATTGCGCTATGTTCAAAGCATCAAATCGTGCTAAGGCAGTCTATATGCGCAAAAGATCCAGTTGAGCCAACACATCCACTTGCGCAAGATATCAGGTTGCGCTAACCTACTTGCGCAAGGCATCAGTTTGTGCTGGCTCAATAAACTTACGCAAATCGATTGATTGCGCTGAACATCTGCCTGTGCTATTCAACCGATTGCGCAAGAATATAGTTTTCATAAAAATGAAAACTATTGTGTTTGTGCAACTAGAACCCTAAACAGGGCGACGCAATACCATCAACTCTCTAAAAAGAGAGAGGTATAAAAGATCAAAAATGTCAAGAACCCTAAAAAGGGTTTTGATCGAGTTTATCATCTACCTTGTAGTGCGGGATGGCCAACTTCATGTCGAAAACTTGGGGCGCAACCCGAGCCGAAGACTCAGCGGGGGCTTTGCCCTTCTCGGTGGCTGAACGTTTGGGAGCCATTGACGTCGACGGAGAAGAGAAGAAGAAGTAATCGGAGTGGGCACAGAAGCTTTTCTCTCTTGAACAGTCGAAAACAAGTAAAGAATGAAAGAAAGAAGAATGAAAACTATTTATAGTTTTTCAAAAGTAATAGTCGTCTCAGATTGCACCGAGAAATTAGGACCTGATTCCTCCAAATGCGCAGTCAAAGTACCACTTGCGCAACTTGATTTTAAGTTCAAAATTCAAAGTATTTCGAAACTTTGAATATTGTCAAATTTTGAAAGCTTTGAAGGGGGTCTTACAGGTCCTAAAAATTAAGTTGCACCCATCAAAGAAGCAATGAAAATCAAATTGTACATCTTTCAAATAAACTGCACAGGAGACAGATTGCGCAACAACTCAACTGCACAAGCTGAACTGTGCACCCATCCAAGCGTGCTAGCTGATGTGGCAACGTCATCATTACCTGACACAGAATCAGATCTTCTGAAAACTGACAGCCCGAAGAACGAGAAAACTGTTCGTTTCTGGGGCCACGCCGCCATGACAGCTGTCCAGCGCAGTCCAACTGCCAAAAACCAGTGCTGTCTGACAGCTCAACCTTAGCGCAATCTGAGTCTAGCGTAACCCATTGGAAGCATAGTCTGATGCCAGCGCAGTTCAAGTGGCACAATCCATCAAGATAACTGACAATGTACACGTGGCTTACATGCCATCAATTGCTCACCATGTGGCAACCGTCTGTACACGACCAAGCGTATTTCAATCAAATAATGCCACGCGTCTCATACAGTTGGTCCACGATCGAGTAACTGCCAGCGCAGTTCGCTGCTTGTGCAGTCCAATGCCTTCGTAATCCATCCTGCGTAATCCATCCTACGCAATCCAGAAATAACTACTAGTTAGTTATTTTCCAGAACTCTATAAATAGAGTTTCAAGTTCTTCATTATCCACTCCCCGAATCAGAAAGAGCAGGCCAGAGATCATTCAAGATCATTACCAGAGATCAGGAGTTCTTGCCAAAGTGTTGCTGCATTCTTCAGAGGCTACCGTCTTCAAAGTTCACATCATCCAAGGGATAAAGCGATCGTCTTCAGATCGGATTCCTATATTTGTACTTTTCCAGAATTCAATTGTAATTTTCTTACAAAGTTTGTGAAATAAAGAACACTTTTGTTTTTGTAAACACACACTACTTGCTTGTTTAGTCAATATCACATAGTTATTGTCATTTATGCTTAAGATAATAGTGTGAGTGCTAAATCACTGTCATGAGTGTTAAATCACAATCTTAAAGAGGAAAAAAAAGGGTTTCTTATTAGGATTTTGGGGGTTTTGAGGCTCCTCTTTGTGAGCAACCTGAGTTACCTGACCAAAACAATCCAGGTTGGTATGCATTGCTTGTTTCAGAGAGTATGATCCTTATTTCAGAGAATGCTGGCTAGGATGTGAATTCGTTGTGTCTCCTGACCAAAGCAACCTGAGTCACCTTACCGCCCTTAGTATAACTTCCTGAAGGGTGAGCCTTCAGCTTCTATTTTGATTCTTTCATCAAATTTTATTTACTTCTCTCTTTTACTTCCTCCATATTTAAATACATCTAAAAGCTATCTTGCATGTGCACAAACATGGACATGATATGGACACCTACTGATTTTGTGCATGTTTGTCTGTATTTTTGCATGATTGTGTAATCTATGTGAGGTGTCCTGATATTGAAATGGTATCGATGATGATCCTTATCATATTTTTCCATTTAAGAATAAGATTTGGCTTTCTTTTTCCTCTCTTCTAATGGCGTGGTGGCTCAGCTGCAGCCAAATTGGTAAGATGTATGTGATTTGGAAATAATATTCACATTCGGATGAAATCTCTCTTTATTCTTTCATTCATTCATTTTTTATCAATATATATAAATAGGATAATGACAACAATGAGAACTCTCACTGAGTGAATCTCTACCTCCTGTGATGGTGAGGCATATTCCTAGAGCCATTTGTCGATCATCATGCTAGATCAAAAACTGAATCTGAGCCACTTATCGGTATTCTGTCTTTTAGCTTGTGCTTTGGTGTATTGGGTAAGTGCCTTGCATTTGTAGGTAGTATTAATACGATAACTGTTTCTGATATGTGTATCTGCAGAGGGTACTCAATTGGGTTCATTTGTTGGTATTACTGGAAATTTTGTACGTGCTTCAGCCAATGTACAGTGTCAGGTATAAGATTCACTTTTTAAAAATAGTTGAAAAAATTAAAGTTTGTCAGTTTTTATAACATTACAGTTTGTCTTCTTATTTGTTTAAAAAATGAATAATTTTATTTGTACTACCTTTATTTGTAGGGTACAATGTTGATTTTTGAAGGCATGTCATAATTTTGCGTTGGTGAATGCATAAAAGGAATGTTTCATTGTTTTGAGGCCTGATGCCCTAAAAGGGATAGATGTATATATTTTGGATATTTTGAAATGTAATAGTGATGTGTTGGTGAAACAAAAGTTGAAAAAAGATTGATATATACTTTTGAAATGTAATTAAGATGGTGAGATATATGGATATTTTTAATGAAATGTTTTAAATGTTAGTTAAATTTTATATTTCTGTTGTCTCATGTGTTCTGAAAATTAATATGCTTTTTATAATGCATTGAGTTATAAGCATCGACATGTGATATATATATATATATATATGTGTGTGTGTGTGTGTGTGTGTGTGTGTGTGTGTGTGTGTGTGAATAACCAGAATAGAACGTTAAAAAGCGTTATGTATGTTCATTTTAGAACGCTTTATGAATGTTTGGAAACCAGATCATTTTAGACAGCGTTATGTATATATAACCTAGTCATAACGCTTCAAGATAGATATGTTATATATAATGATAATATTAGTGTCGCTTAAAAATTTAGTGTTATATATAATTAAATTAATTATCTCATTTTTAATAAAAAAAAATGTCATATAAGTTTATATTATTTATAACGGTTTTCATAATCATTTATAACACCCATTTTCATCACGGTTGCTGGTGTAAAAAAATCGTCATAAAATGTCATATATGACGGTTATTACGCGTCATAAAAATGTATTTTTCTTGTCGTGACACGACTTCAACAACCACAAGCTTTTGATACGAAGAGCTTCTCAACTTCAAACAACAAGTGTAGAAATAATACTTGGAAATCCAAGCTTTAAAATTCAATTAGACTTCTAAAATTGGACCGCTTTGTCACTAGAAGTTTGGGATTTGATATTGGGAATGGAGAAGGTTTATAGCTCAACTAGATTAGCAAGTGAATATTAAAAGAATTGGTGAAAATAATAGAGAATTTAATGCCTATTTGTAGGCTTATTGGGTACCGACTTCGGGCAGAGTTCGGTCCCCTAACGTTCATAAATTCGAACATTAGAAGCCTGGTCTTCAGAAAGAAGAGGCTGACCAGGGAATTAGGCTTTACCAAGATAGAGTTCGGGCCGAGTTCATACCAGAATAGTTTGTGTTTAGGTCAGCATCATTTTATGGACTAGGAATATGGTTTAGGCTGATATTTGAGTTTTTTTAGTGCCAGCACGACCCAATGCACATCTTTTCCTATTAAAAATACAAAATACATAACAAATGATAAAATCCAAATGACCTTGTTGTACGGGAATAGTTAAGATATACAGTGCTGATTTTATGCTTATGTGATGACTATGTCGTATCGAGTTATATCAAGTCATGGTTCAATCAATATCAAAATCAGGTTAACCAATGCCTATTTGGGCCAATAATCTTCCTCGTTTTGATAATTGACAAACCTTGGCCGATAGACGATACGAAATGCAGATACCATGCTTGTACAATGCTCTTTCATAATCTGTAAGCATTTATCTTATATGGTTCAGTAGCTGTATCTATTTCTCTTCCTTTGTCACTTCATCAAAAAGGATAGCTTCCTCGAAAGTGGTGAAACAAAAGACAAAATAGAGAAACAAAAGAGTAAATCAATATATAAAATATAAAAAATTGAACAATAGTTGCTAAAAGACCTTAATAAATATTTAGTTTATAAATAGTTGATTAATATTAGATTAGTTGTAGGAGCCGCTTTCTAGCTAGCGGTGGTCCGAAGACACTTAAGTACCATATCGCTTAAGGCTATTTACACCTCGTTGACAGAAGAACCCATTCGGCGTATACCCAAAAATAATCTCTACTTTAATAAACGAGAATTAAAAGGAATTTAAGCAATGCCATACACTCTTAAAATTCTAACTTTCCATTAATTAAAAAACATGCTAGATTCTATGATTTTAGACATTATAGGAAGACTCAATTAGCACATTACCAAAGCGGCTTGAGTGGCCAAACTTATGTTGGTGTAATTACTTGAAAGATGACCTTTGTAGCTTTACAATCACCTACATATTCTATGGTTCTATAGCTCAGCATAAGTAGGTCTACCTGAAATATTAGGCGAAGACTTTGGTATCTAAGACTTGGATCCACATTTATTAGCTCTGGGATGTGACAATGTGTCCATTTATACCACAATACTGACACAAAATATCGCATTATTGCTAGGTGTAGATGTGGTATAGTATGATGTGCGTGGTTACTTGTAATAAAATGTGTGATTATGTGAAGCTTTAGATTTGTTTGCTTTCTTTGTAAAAGATCTATCGAGTGCGATTTTGTGATGTGTCACATGTCTTGTGTTAGACTGAGTAATAGATTGTAAACCTGTTTTCCCCGTCCAATCTCTAACTTTTTAAAGTTAGCATAGATCTCATCATATTTAGTAGTAATAGCATCAATTTTAAGTACAACAAAAGAATACTTCTTCTTTTCTAACTCTAATTCCTCCATAAGTTTAGCAGTTTCTTGGGTGCTTTCTCAACGTATCCAAGTGCCTCATGCAACTAAAGTTAAATATGAAAATTTTAGCAGAATTATCAGAAGTAGAAGTGTCTCTAGCATGATTCAATGAGTAAGAAAGATTTTCATTCTCAAGCTTATATGATATAATATCTTTTTTAGTTTGCTTATACCTATCTAGAACTTTCTTGTAATCATCAAATAAATCATTGGAAGCATCATATAATTTATTATAAGAGAATTCATTCTTTTCAAATAGAGGATTATTTTGTACCTTGTCGGTTAATACCATTAAGCATACATTTACAGCTTGACGAGGGCTTTTATCTTCTTCATAGTCGCTTGCTTCGCTTTCACACCATATGCATATGTTAGCATACTTGCGAGACGATGATCTTTCCTTGTTCGATCTTTGATAGCGATTTTCCTTTTTCACTTTAGGACAGTCCTTTTGTAATTGACCTGGTCTTCTACAGTTGTAGCATATTGGTTCTTCTTCAAGTTCTTTCTTCCTCTTGCGATATAATTTTTCATACTTCAAAAATTTCTTAAATTTCTTAGAGATTTGTGCCAGTTTATCATCATTTGTTTCATCATCTTCAGATGTATCGTTAGAAGCTGTTTTGTGATGTGCCCTGAGTGCCTTGTTCTTTTCCTTAGGAGTTGATTTCTCGAAGTTGTTGAGATCAAGTCCATGCTTTATCAACTTTCCTATCAGTGTTTCGAGAGCTATCATGGTGAGATCATTCCCTTCAACGATTACAGTAGCCTTGGGGTCCCCTGAGCACCTCGTAAATCTTTTCTTGATTGTTACCAAGGAAAGAAAGAGGATTAACAATATCAAAAAAAATTGTAAACATTTGAGCAATACTCTCACTAGGCTTCATATTGAATTCTTCGTATTCTTGCATAAGTCGATTGATCTTTGACTCATGTACTTGATATGTTCATTCATGAGTAATCTTAAGAAGTTTCTATACTTTATATGAAGTGGCACAGGTCGATAATCTATTGAATTATGTCCTGTCTATAACATAAAATAAGGCATTAATAGATCTTATATCAAGACAAGCTTGTTTTTTTTCTAAGTCAGTATATTTATCATTGGGCTTTTCTACAAGATTTCCATCAACAACAATCCTGGTTGGCTTTTTTATAGTGTAAAAAATCTAAGGACTTTAAATAAAAAGCACATTCGAGTTTTCCAGTATATGTAGTTGGTTCCATCAAATAGGGGTGGCCTATCTGTGGATTGACCTTCTCCAGTGAAGATAGATTTCATGGTTGTCATGTGTATAATCTCTTAGGGTCTAAGATCTTTTAAGAGAACCATGCTCTAATACCAGTTGTGGATCATGTAGCAACTCTAAAGGGGTTGAGTAGAGTGCAATAGAAATTATCCCCTATTTAAAAAAATAAAGGCACAATACTAACTAAATAATGTAATAAGTATGGATATGAAACTAAAAGTATAGAGTCCAGAGAGCAAACACAAACACCAAGATTTATACCGGTATCTCTCTGAGAGGACTACTCTAGTCCCTAAAAATTTTGTTCGGTGTTAATTCACTATCAATAAAACACAAGCTTTGATCCGAAGGGCTTGCGACGTCTTACACCTTGTTCTTTAATCTGAAGGGACGACAACTTAAACAACCATAAACTTTTGATTCGAAGAGCTTGTCGACCTCAAACAACAAGTATAGAGATAATACTTGAAAATCTAAGCTTTAGAACTCCATTAGAATTCTAAAATTGGAACCGCGTTCGCACTAGAAGGCTGGGAATTTATCTTGGGAATAGGGAAGGTTTATAGTTGTAACCACTACTTTTCATCCTAGTAGTATTTTTGTAATTTTGCATGTTGCTAATTATATAGTTATTATTAACAAGCGTTAGTTAGAATATTATTGAATTAGAATTAATAAAGTTAGTGCCATGAAAAGAATATTATATTAGACTAGTTAGATTCTTTCCATATTAGTTAGATTCCACTCATAACCAAAGATTTATTTTTCCATTAGATTTGAATTTCAAACTAGGAATTAGGAGTGGCAAACTAGTAGTTAACCCAACATCCAAGCCTCATGACATGGTTAGTCATTAGCATTATATCTCCAATTCAAATTTTCCCTCCAAAAGTCCCTTACTTCTTCACCAAGCTTCTCTCCATCCATTAATTTTCATTCCCACAAATATTAGATCTAGAATTTGGATTCCAACACCAGTTCTCCACCAAAACCATTCATTCTTCTTCCATTGGAGAACTAGAGGCTTGGAGCACAAAAGAAAGTTTGAAGAGGAGTCCAAGCAAGGAGGATCATGTCCGATTCGACTTCCTCGTGTCCAAATTCGGAGTTATTCAAAGGAGGCACACACAAGTTGGATAATTCTTTATTTTTCACCAATTTCATGGTTATGAACATCAATTGAACCCATAGGAACCCTCTTATAGGTGGAGTTGACTCTCTAATAGTAGATATAGGTGTTAGAAGCCTTTAAATTGGTATATTTAAGTTTTGACAATGAGGAATGATGATTTCTATGCTCAATTTGTGTTAATTACAAATTTTGACCACCAAGTATTTGACACATATTTCCAAAGGAAATTTTGGTGTCTAATTAGCTTATGCTTGTGCCCTTGTGTCCACAATTGGATTCTTAGCGATCGTGTCATGGTACGCCATGATATGCATAGTTAGATGTAGTGATTCATGTATATTTGTGTCTCTTTGTGCCAGTTGCTTCATAATTGCATTGGATCTACTTAATTCTATAGTTTCCATGTCATGTTAGATTATATTTGTGTTTAATTTGGTGAACCAGGGTGTATGGAGGAGTAACATAGAGTATCATGTTATTTGAAGTTGGACCGGTATCATATGTATTGGAAATGTTGGTGTGGTAGTTTTGTGTGTGTGTGTGTATGTGTCAAGGATGGGGTAGTGTATTAATATTGGGTGCATGTGTGTAAGGAAGGAGAGATATGCTATTTATCATAGGTATAAATTTATGGTGAATATCCTATGATAGAATGTTATAAAAGTATGTATGAGAGTGAGTGCAAAGAAATGGGGTAGCTACAGCAGTAGATAATTGGTGTATATGAGTGTGTTCTGGTGTAGAAACTATAGCAACAATTATTGCAAATTCAGATACAAGTGTTTATTCCTATGTGAATGAATGGAAGTGTGTTACTCTCGTTTTCCATTATACGTATTTTCAGTATATGTGTACAGATTTTTGACCCGTATTTTGACTTGTCTAGCATGATTTGGTCTTGGTTTAGCTTGGCTTGGTTTATTTTGGTTTGGTTTGGGTCAAGATGGTTCATCATGTTGAAACCTCTATATAACCCAACCCCTTTCCCTCTCCTCCTTTACTTTCATTTATTTCTTCTTCTACTTTTCTTCTTCATTTATTTTCTCCCAAACCCTTAGGCAAGTGTAATCTTGCTTCATGAGAGATCTCATATTTTATTGTTCCAATGTCTTTCTTACATAATTTTATGACTCTTTAGTACTTGGTATTTTTGGTTTTGGTGGATAAAGTCTTGTAGATCTAAGTTTACTCAAATCTTGGTTTTTTTGGATTTTGATCTATCAAACTTCATTATTTTTGAGTTTTGATTGTTCTATGTTGTAGAGAATTTCGTTCTACCCAATTAAGACCTTTGAAAGTCCCGATTTCGAGTTGTTTTGAGGGATTTATGAACTTGGGAAGTTCATGAGTTCCATGAACTCATGCTCTCGGCATGGAGAAGAAGAACAGTATTGGGCGCATAGCTCTTTTTATGTGCCTACAGCAGCATTTTTTTTGGGCGCATAGCCCTATATATGCGCCCAAGGCACCCTGCTTTCTTCTGCTTGGGCGCATAGCTCTTGATATGCGCCAAAGCTTTTCCCCTACCTGGGCGCATAGTCTTTGATATGTGTCTGAGGTATTATGTTTCATTCTGCTTGGGCGCATAGCTCTTGGTATGCGCCCACTTACCCTGGAGGCTAGTCTCCAGGCTTGTCTTCCAGTGTACCCTGTCTCCATCATGTAGGCACATGTACTCTTAGGCGCATGCCCTTCCATAGTACATGCACCCTGTACGCATGCTCTTTAGGTGCATGCTTTCTTCGAGCGCATGCTTCTTTGGACGCATGCCTATTTATGGGCGCATGATGCTTTGGGCGCATGCTGCCCTGTTGTATGATGCCTTTGGGCGCATGTTGTCCCTAACCCCCTTCCTTTTGCCATAATAATTCGTGTTTCCTTATCCATGTTTGTCCCGATGGTCCTTAGGGTAAGTTGTGACCTTTGAGCATGATGGGCATCTTCCATACGGCATTGTATAATGTATTATCTATGTTTTGTATGTACTCTGGGCTTTAAGCACGATCTTAGCATGACATGTATACTCCTTGATAACTCTTTCGGTGGCCCGTCGTGGCGCACCCTTGATCAGTAAATCCATGGCTTACAAGTACACTTAGCACGAACACGACATGATAAACATGAACACAACATTGTAATATGGCTTAGCATGATAACTCTTGATAGTGGCCCGTTGAGGCGCACTCTTGACAAGCCCCTTGACATGATAACTCTACCAGTGGCCCGTCATGGCGCACTCTTAACAAGTAACAAGTAAACATGACATGTACAAGCTTGAGAGTGGCCCGTCGTGGCGCACTCCTGACTAGTAATCTTGACAAGTAACAAGTAACTCTCGTCTTGACACCGTAGGTGATTTCTCTTAATTGTGTCTGTACAATCTATATGTCTCGTCTTCAATCATATCTAGGACATGAATTTCTGATTTCTATGGTGAGTGATTCATATAGAATCTGACTAAGTTAATGACTAGTTTGATCATGTAGATCATAAAAAGAATTCCCAGTCACAGGCAATCCTGTTATCTGGGTGCCTCAAGTGGACTTGTAGCCTGCTGACGAGTATGGCACATTTGCAGCACACTGTCATGTGTTGTACCATAAAGTCACCTAATCAACTCTCTCAACCTGCAAAAGTATAACTGGATAGTCAGCAGGGCTTGTGACTGCTGGAACATCTCATTGCATCTTATAGTAACTAGGCTTGTGATAACCCTAGTTAGTTAAAGTATCAAGCCATACTCATTGCTTGGCCGTGATTGATGGATGGAGTCCAGTCTAGTCTTATCTAGACAGTGCCAGTCTATGATTACTTCGGTACGTTACTGTTTATTGTTTACTCTTGTCAATAAATGATTGGAGACTAAGCTCTGTTCAGGTGAAGGGTTACAACCCCAGTCCTTGTTCGATTTTCGGGTTGTAACTTGGTTACCGGAATAATCCTTTATTTATCTTATCGTTTATCATCCTGTTTTCTCTAACTCATGTCTTTCGTTATTATTTATGTCTTTATGTGCTAATATGCTGATTTTAGTTCTTAAGTGAAGCCTCCCTTGTGGCACTTGCTCTTTTGGGTTCTGATCCAGCTGATTTTGTATGGCCAGATTTTGGAGTAGCACCCAAGGATCTACCTGTCTTCCAGCCAGATGGTGAACATCAGGCGTAACCCTGACAACGAGTGGATTTTTTTCTTTTGTTCTCCACTCTATTGTAAATTATTCTTTTGAGGCGTTTAGCCGCCGAGCAAGTGTTAGCTCGTATTGAAACTTACTTTTGTCTACCTAAGGGCAGTAGATTGACAAATCCTAGGGTTGATCATGTATGAGTTGAACTCTTGCTAGTCTTCGCATTTTGTATGACTAGCTTCATGATCATCTGAATATGTAATGTTTGGGACGCCTTACATTGTATGTCTGATGATCTAATATCTTGTAACTATTACTTGCTTGCTTAAGATTGAGTTACTAGGTTTGTTCTTGACAATAAGAGATTGTTGGCTTATAGTTAAACCATCATGCATCTAAACAGCCGTGACCGTATTACGAGGTGGATTGCACTTCAATGTACGTAGCTGGTTGTGTCTGTCCTCCGCTATCCAGTATTCTGGTTCTGAGGTGTGACACGGTTTAATTGGTGGCCCATGCTGGTCTTTTAAATCAAGATGTGTGAGGGTTTCACTGAATAGATGTCTCAACCAGCACTCGCCCTTGATCTCTACTCGTGTCTTCTAATCTTTCTGAAATCTTGACCTGATCACATACTTATATCATCGATCTATCTTGGTCCTTCCTTATTGTTCCCTATGTCATTTCTTTTGTGGCATTGCTTCTGGTCCTACCGATCAGCAAGGTGGAGCACCTCCAGTGAACCAGCAGCAACCTGGGGACCAAGCCCAGCACTCTGGAGCAGATTTTCGTGTCATATATTCTGGGAACCCAGATCCCCTGGTTCAGCCAGTCCAGCCTGTAGATCCTGACAATAGAACCCTAGTAGGACTCATTAGGGAATTGCTTACATCACAAGATCGTCGGGGCGATGTCCTGCACCAGACAGTACAAGATGCCATGGGCAGAGTTGGTTATCAAGGGAACAACGCGACCAACAACTTCAAGCGTCTGAACCCTCCCTTCTTTGATGGCAGTGAAGATGCTATTAATGCCTATGCTTGGCTTAAGGATATAGAGGTTATTCTGGAGGCCGCTAGTATTCTAGCGTATGAGAAGGTGACCGTTGTACGCTTGCAGTTATTGGACTTAGCCCGCAGCTGGTGTACGATGCTAACAGTTGGATTAGCAACGCCTATTTTATGGGCGGTATTCAGCGACAAGTTCCATACAAAGTATTTTGATGCAGTAGCTCGGTATGATCTGCAGACGAGATTCACCAATCTTAGGAAGATGGAAAGGACGGTCGATGGATATGCGGTCGAGTTTTCAAGGCTTAGTTGGTTTGCTCCCACCTTGGTGGCAACCGAATTAGACCGAGCACAGCGATTCCAGCAGGGACTCCACCTAGAGATCATTATATCAGTGGAGCAGTTTAAGCACCAGACGTTTGATGTCGTCTTGCGAGCAGCGAAGAGGCATGAGTTTACTTCTCAGAGGATAGTAGATCGAACCGGAGGAAGGAAGAGGTCCCATGGACAGATATCCCAGTCATCAGCACCAATCCCGAAAGCTAGGGCTTTGACTATTGGAGCTCCTAGGAGGGTGACTACAGTTTCGTCAGTTTAGCACTCGACACCGACGTATCCTCAGCAATAGAAGCAGAAGCATTCTTCCGCAATTGGCTGCTCTCATTATGGGAATCCTGGACATGTAGTATCTGTTTGCCATTGATTGTAAAAGTACAGAATAATTATATAGAAAGACTGGACTTAGACTTACAATACAAACTCGCTCGTACAAAGAAAGCCTAGGAACGAAAACCTAGGTACAGCAGTCTAAGTACGATTGTTTAGTTTTGATTCTGGGGGGTGACGATAGAGGCTCGGGAAACCGATGGCTGCTCTGCCTTACTCCTTGGACGATCAGACGTAGCCTTGGCTAAGGTGAAGAATTGCTCTCAAGATGGAAAGACTCTTCTATGCGCGCCTTGGTCTCTCTGTGTGTCCAGCCGGGTGGAGAGGATCTCTCTTGCAAGGGAATGGCACCTTGCTATATTTTTTTATTTCTTCTGGATTCGATCCCTTCTCTCTCTCTTTCTCCTGAATTCTCCAGGGTTTGCAAGAGAATGGCACCTTGCTATTTGTAGAAGTGGGGGTGTGATCATTAGGGTTTACAATGATTCCCCCTTAAAAAGTTGGCGGCCAATCATCTGGACCATTAATCTTGATTGTATTACATCTGGGCAGTTAATTCTTGATTGCGCCAAATCCGTATGGGCAATTAATGCTTATCGTCATGAATCTTGGGAAGCTCGAATCTCCTACCACGTGTTTAATCCATGTGATTGCCATAAATCTATTTTGATTTGGGAAATTATGATGATTGCACTAAATCAGGTTGTTGGGATTTGTTGATAAATCTTGATTGACTTAGTGCCACATGGGAAACTGATCTTCTGCCATGTGTCATCACCGCAAGCCACAGCCGTATGAGGGTAGCTTGTTAGGTTTTGGACTGCATGAAGGTGGCAGCCGCACAGGTGAAGTCTCTGAAATCTGAGTCGCATGGGGGTGGTTTCCAATTGAGCCACATAGGACTTGCCACGTGTTAAGGCTGCATGGGCATGGGCCGCATGGAGATGATCCCCATGATCTGAGCCGCATGAGAACAACGGCCGCATAGGGTGACTGTTCATCATTCGAACCGCATGACGAGGGTCTTCACGCTCTGAGCCGCATGCGAGCATCAACCGCATGGAGGCTTTATAGTTGGTGGATCGTACCAAATACAGAGAAGATTTTCTCCGTTTCTCGAGGAATACGCCGTCATATCGAAGTTCATCATTTTATGTCAGAGTTATTACTTTATGTCAGAGCATTTAATGGGAGCAGTCACTTCATGGCCAGCTGTAAAGCTGCATAGGGTCACGTGATTCTCGTCTGAGCTGCATGAGGCTTTTGAAGAGTTTCTGAGCCGCATGAGGCTCTGATAGATTCCTGAGCCGCATAAGGCTCCTTCTGTTTTGAGCCGCATGGGCTTCTTCTATTTTGAGCCGCATGGGCTTCTTCTGTTTTGAGCCGCATGGACTTCTTCTGTTCTTTTTCATGCTTCTACAAGACCCCCTTCAAAATTTTTAATTTGAAAAAATTGGAATACTTTGAATAAGAAGCATGGCTATATGAGCTCCGCTGGCCGCATAGGATGTTCTTGACCGCATAGCTTGTCTGGCCACATGGCTTGTCTGTCCGCATGGCTTGTCTGGCCGCATAGACTCCTTAGCCGCATGAACTGCTCTTGCCGCATGGATCGCTTCTGGCCGCATGCTGTTCTCTCTGCCACGTAGGCGACATTAATCGCTCTTGATTCATTATGATTTGGAGCCGTCTTTAGGGGAGAATCCCAAGAGTCGGTTCATTAAATATTTAGATTTCGTGCTTTGATGAATCTTCTTTATGAGAGAGGGGGCAAAATTCGAGGAGTCAGTTTTGCCTGTAGTACACGACCCGAAGCGATTTATCGGTCCACGTGCCCCCCTATGTCGGCCTATAAGTAGGGTGCTGTTAGGATAGAGAGACTTCTTTGCCTTCTTTTGTCTTCCTCTTCTCTTGTCCTAAGCTGTTGTTCTTCTTTCTCCGATCATCATCACGAATGACCCCCAAAGCTTCCACAGTCGCTGCGAAGGAAAAGGGTGTGGCTTCTTCGTCAGCCCTGGTACCTGAAGTCCACCCCGATGTTCATTCCCCCATTGCTGGTAAGGATTTGGGGCAGATCGTATCTTTTAAAACCAATACGGCTCTGTTGCATGCTTTATGCACAAGCCTTTAATGTGTTCCCCGTTCTCATCGGCTCTGTTCAATTTGTTTGGGCCACATGCGCGTCCCATGTCCGAGGCGCATGGGGTATATCCTATGTCCGAGCCGCATGGGGGTTGTCCAGTGGTCACCTAGACGCTTTACGAACTGAACCACATAATGACCCTTCGAACAGAGCCGTATGAGTCCCTCTCAAACAGGACCGCATAAGCCCCTTTTTGGACTGTGCCGCATAAGGCCCTGACCATCTTTTAACTTTGTTTCTTTTTATCTTTGATTCTTGCAGCAACCCTGCCGAAGGCCGAGATCATTGTGAAGGAAGAACTGCTGCCCCCTTTCAAACAAGAGTCATTGCTTGTTAAGGAGGAGGTAATACCAAAAACGGAGGAACAAAAGGGAGAGCTGGCGCCCATTGCTGTAAAGGAGGAGCCCCAGTCTGACGGCGGTAGTACTGGAAGTTCTGACATGCTTACTTCGGACGAGGATTTTGCCCAAGTACATCCTTCATATACAAAATGGTTGAGGAATTGGTATATGAGTCCCCGCAACTAGGATTCGTGGGCTCTTCACAAGCGTTCGTCTTTTGTCTTGATATTTTTGTCTGTCTTTTGCTTCTTTTGGACATCAATGTAATCTTCTTCCTTTTTGTCTGAATAAAATGATAGAGAACTTTTCTGGCTTGCTCATGAGATGTAGTCATGTGACTGTAACCGATTTCGAATGACCGAAATACATTTGTAGTTGCCCCAATGAGAGACTTTTTGTAGACCTATTATCCTTGGCGTACCCTGGTTCTGGATACGGATAATAAGTTAGAAGCGAACCAATATATTTACTCAGAGGTAATGAGGACATAGCAAATATAAGGGTTTCTTCGATGGAGCCTTCCTACTCAGAGGTAATGAGGACGTGGCAGGAGTGGGCTCCATGAAGGGAATATAGAACAACTCAGAGGTAATGAGGACATGGAGGTTCTATGTGAGGGGCGATTTGTTTTTTATGGAAGGGAAACAACTCAGAGGTAGCATCGACATGGTTGTCTTAGAAATTTGTGGATTTGTTACCCTTTTTGTGCACTGAAAGTGCGGGTATTAGATCATAAGGAGGGAGCTCTTTTAGGAGGAAAGTTCAGAGGTATGATCATACATGACTTACTACCTAGGAGAGGCGATATAGATTTATATGTAGTGACCAGAGTATAAGTTCAGCGGCACCTGCGGGTACATAACTTGATAATCTGGGAGAGTTGGAGTCGGCATGTGAGTTCAGTGGTACGAAAGAGTACATGACTCGTCATTCTGGAAGATTTGTAGTAGGGATGTGAGTTCAGTAGTACGAGAGAGTACATGACTCGTTACCCTGGCAATTTGTAGGCGGGATGTGAGTTCAGTGGTACGAGAGAGTACGTGACTCATCACCCTGGAAGATTTGTAGTAGGGATGTGAGTTCAGCGGCACGAGAGAGTACATGACTCGTCATCTTGGCAATTTATAGGCGGGATGTGAGTTCAATGGTACCAGCGGGTACGTGACTCATCACCCTGGAGGATGTCATTTCAGACGTAATACTTCTTTAGGAACTTGCCGTTGATGGGCAACATGAGCAAGTCTCCGTTTTGTTTTGCGATGCGGTAAGCTCCATTGGAGAATACAGCATCTATGATGAATGGGCCTTCCCACTTTGGCTGGAACTTGCCGACGGTTTTGTGAGTCATAACCATCGGTCTCCGAACCGCCAGAACGAGGTCGCCCACTTGGAATGTTTTGATTTTAACCATCTTGTTGAAGGCTCCAGAGATACGTGCCTGGTATAGCTCGATTCGTTGTTGAGCTAGTAGGCGCTTCTCATCTAGAGCCTCCAATTCTTGTAGTCTGCGATGGTGATTATCATCCGTCGTCAATCTGTATGTAAGAGCCACACGGAGTGAGGGAATTTGAGTCTCCAGTGGGAGAACTGCCTCACTCCCGTATACCAAAGAGAATGGTGTGTTCCCGGTGGCCGTTCGTACTGTAGTACGGTACGCCCATAAGCATTCACCAAGCTTCTCATTCCAGTTGCGCTTGTTTGATGACACGAACTTCTTGAGAAGCTTGATGATTGTTTTATTGAATGCTTCAGCCAGACCATTAGCCGCTGGGTTGTATGGTGTTGAAGCAATATTCTGGATGCGGTGCTTGTCGCAGAATCGATAGAAGGCGTGGCTTGCAAAATATGGACCATTATCATGGATGATCCTTTGGGGCAGTCTAAAGCGATAGATGACGTGATGCTTGAGGAAGCTGATCACATTTGTAGTTTTTACTTCTGCAAGCGGAACAGCCTCCACCGATTTGGAGAAGTAATCTGTGATTGCGAGTATGAAGCGATGTCCTCGGGACGAAGGCGGAGTGATCGGACTGATGTTGTCCATTCCCTATGCTTCGAAGGGCCAGGATGCCATTGTCGGGTGTAGAAACTTGGATGGCTGGTGGATGAAATCTGCATGGACTTGACAGGCTTTGCATTTTCGTGTATAGTCTATTGCATCTGCAACCATTGTGGGCCAGTAGTAACCCATTCGGCGAAGGCGATCTTTTAGTTTCGGGCCAGGCTGATGGGCCCCACAGATGCCGTCGTGAGCTTCACGCACGGCTTCTTTGACTTCGATATTTGACAGGCATCGAAGCAGTAATCCATCGAATGATCGTCGATATAGCATTTTTGTCTCTGTATCGTAGAAGAATCTGAGGGAACGTCTTCTAATAGAAGTGGCTTCCTTCGGATTCTCCGGCAGGATATCGTAGACTACGAAGTCGATGAACGGTGTCTCCAGTCTGGTGCTTCGTCGACTGTCAGGGCGGAGTAGCTCTCGGCACACTGAACATTATTTCTGGGACAGACCAACTAACGGCCTATGATGGCAATCAAATGATGAGCATGATTCGAAACTGCTAAGGAAGCAGCTAGGCCTGCTAGGGCGTCGGCTTCAATGTTCTGGAGCCTGGAAACGTGTTCTATGAAGAACCCTTCCAAGGACGAGATGATGTCAATCGCTGTTTGGTGATAGGGGATCATGTCTTCATGACGCACTTCGTACGAGCCCCGGATTTGATTGACGATTAGCTGTAAATCGTCGTATGCTTCAAGTTGCTCTACCCCCAGCTCTTTTACAAATCGGAGGCCAATGACCAAAGCATTGTACTCGGCCACATTGTTTGAACAGGGCTCTATGACAGAATAATCTTGATTGGTCACCAACCCGGTAGGAGAAATTAGCACTATTTTGACTCCAGCGACGATGTTGCCCTTGGGCCCGGTTCTAGAAGCGCCGTCGAAGAACATTCGCCATATGGTACCACGGGAGGCCATATTTGAATTAGCGACCTCGTCTGGCATCTCTTCGTCTATTTTGGTTGACTTAAAACCTGGATGAGCTGCTAAAAAGTCTGCCAGAGCTTGACCTTTAACAGCATTTTGTAGGACGAAGATCATGTTGTAAGGGGACAGTAATATCGCCCAGGTAGCGAGACAAGAGCTGAGTGCACCTGGCTTAGTCATGAGGACCCTGAGGGGGTTGACTCTTGATATGACGTAGATGGTTTGTCCTGTGACGTAGTATCGCGTCTTCTGAATGGCGAAAACCAGAGCTAGGCACTCTTTCTCTACGACAGTGTATCGATGTTCCGTCCCCATCATCATTCAGCTGAGGTAATATATAGCCTGTTCGTGGCATGCATCATTGTTTTGCGCTAGCAGAGCACCGAGAGAATGTTCCATCGCTCGTAAATAGAGCAAGAATGGTCTTCCTGCAATCGGGGCTACCAGAACTGGAGGGTTCGTCAGATATTCTTTGATACTATCGAAGGCACACTGGCATTCTTCATCCCATACGAATGAAATACCCTTCTTTATGAGGTGGGTGAATGGCTAACATCGTTCGAAGAGGTTGGAGATAAACCTCCTGATGTAGGCAAGCCTCCCTTGAAGGCCTCGGAGTTCACGGAAATTTCTCGGGGGACCCATCTCCATGATTGCCTTCGTCTTCTCAGGGTCTATATGGATACCCTGGAAGGTGATGATGAAACCCAAGAACTTTCCGCTGGATACGCCCAAGAAGGATTTTGTGGGATTTATTTTCAAATTGTGCGCTCGCAT
Source organism: Iris pallida (assembly GCA_029216955.1). Lineage (NCBI taxonomy): Eukaryota > Viridiplantae > Streptophyta > Magnoliopsida > Asparagales > Iridaceae > Iris > Iris pallida. Next base: position 602,995 of record JANAVB010016400.1, on the reverse strand, counting down.
CAGGTCGAACACTGTCCTCAGATCATGCAGATGATCTTCCTTAGAGCGGCTTTTGACGGCAATGTCGTCGACGTAGCATTCTACTGTCTTGTGCAAGTGGTCTCTAAAGATGATGCTTATAGCTCTTTGATAGATGGCGTCAGCGGTCTTTAAACCGAAAGACATGACCGTGTAACAGTATGTACCAATCGGTGTTCGAAATGATGTGTGCTTTTCGTCGTCAGGGAACATCTTGATCTGGTTATACCCCGAGAATCCATCCATGAATGACATACGTTTAAAGTCGCAGGTGTTATCGATCATGATGTCTGTGATAGGAAGAGGGAACTCATCCTTAGGACAAGCCTCATTCAGATTGTGAAAGTCGATGCTGATTCGAATCTTTCCACTCTTCTTGAGGACTGGAACTATGTTGGCGACCCAGTCAGGATACTGCTCCTCACGGATGAAGCCGCTGGCTATCTGTTTGTTTACCTCGGCTTTAATAGCATTCATGACGTCAGGAAGAAACCGACGTTGCTGTTGCTTGACTGGTTTTGCGTCTGGATGGATATTGAGTTTGTGAAGCGCAATCTCGAGGTTTAGTCCCGGTATATCTTTATAGCTCCAGGCGAACACGTTGATATATTCTCTGACGAGTTGTAGTAGTGATTCTCACTCTTCATCGGTCAGATTCTTACTGACGAAGATGGGCTTTGGAGAGGATTCATCACCTAGATCGACTTGTACAACCTCATCCTCGGTGGGAGGCTCTCTTTGTTTGAATCGCTTCTTCTACTGCTCATCTAACTGTTGTGTCCATGGCTCTAGCTCAAGAAGTTCGAGAATGTCTTCATCTTCTTCGTGGGCATTAACAAGTGCCATATTGACAGACCAGACTTGCCTGAGCATATCCTCGATGTTGATATCTGAATCGAAAATAGGTGATTCGGTTGAGTGTGAGTGCCAGTCGCGCTCTTCGTCTGAGCTTTCAGGTGTCGTCGCGGGTGTGACATAACCTAGCCCACATCTGGTTTTGTTGTAGTGGTCTCGTGCTTTCCCAGTCGGAACCGGCGATTGTAAGGGTAATCGTCGTCTAGTGCTGTAGTTCAAGCCTGGTGTAGTTTCCAGATCATACCCTTATTTTTGTATAAGGTACTTGGATTGGTGACTATACAAATAAAGGGACAATCTTCTGGTGTCGGGTTCGAGCTCAACTTCTTCTATCTTGAAGGGCCGTGGATCATTCTTCCGGCCGAAGATGATTGGGTGATCCCTTCCCTTGATTATGCGATAAGTGTCTTCCACTGGAGTGAGTTGGTTTGCGGTGTAGACATTTGTCACTTGTGTGTGCAGGTGAGCGCCTATAACGTGTTCCATAGCATACATTGTACAAAGCTTATTAAGCTCGAGGTAATTCAAAGATAGCCCTTTATTGATGAAATAAGGTATCTTTTTCAGTGGGATTACATCGTCTGCGGATGGAACATCAGTGTAAGCAGCCACATACTTGGCCAGCTCTGACTCTTCTTCAGCAACCCCCTGTGTAAACGCAGACTGAGAGGATGACTTGGGCAACTTGATTATCAGGAGCTCTATGGGTGGAGCAGAACGTAGAGTTGTTGGCATACTAGCTACCCCCAGTTTGGTGCTCGGTACTGGGCAGGGAGTTGTTGGCTGGCTAGCAGTCCCTGGCTTAGTGCTCGGTTGCCGATTCATTCTGGAAAGACGAATTATCATCGGTTTGACAGAAGGATTGAGCTTCTCTGCTTGTGGCCGGATAGCTTTAGACAACCTGATTGTCAGTGGCTCTGTCATGAGGCTTGGCACTTAGCTAGACCTTGGCAGTCAGATTGTCATCTATTCCTCTTGTGCAGAGAGGCTAATTGCGTCCTTACACAGAGTGGCTGTGAGGGGCATAGTTATGCCAGGCTTGCGGGCTTGGAGTTGGATCGTCAGAGGTTCGTCTGATCCAGATGCTGCTTTAGTTTGAGCTTGAGTATCTTCTTCGGTGAGATGCTTCTTCGACTTCTCATACAAGTACGAGTCTGAGTAGTAGGACTCGACCCCTTTGAAGGGATCGATGTCAGCAAATTCTGTTCTTACGAAGCCGTGCTTGTCGACGTACTTGAAGCACTGGTACAGTATGGAGGGCATGATCATGTAATCGTGTATCCAAGGACGCCCCAGGAGAATATTATAGGAAGTGTCCGTATCTATGAAATAATAGGTTACTTCTGACTGAAGGTCGCCGATTTAGCATTTTAGACGAATCTTCCCGATCGGGTAGCTCCTGCCCGAATTGAAACCGTTGATGGGGTGCTTGTTGGCGTCAGACGATGCATTAGGATGCGCAGATGGTGTAGTAGGCTTTTCAGGATGATGCTTATGGAAGAACCGGGATGAATATGCATCCGATCTACCTTGATATCGCCAATATACCCAGTATAGTACAGAGGGCGATCGTGCAGGTTGGTCTTGATGAGCATATCTTGCGGAGTGAAGACAATGTTTGGCATTGACCCTGTGCAAGCGCTGTCCTGGAGATCTGCAAGCGAAATTTTCCCAGTGAGGTTGGACTGAGCTAGACATGCATCGGCATTCTGAAGTACCTCGCTTAGTGCGACGCGAACATCCTTGAAGAGCCTCAGGAGCTCGTATAGCGACAATTTGGCCGGTGTGTTGGCCAATTGTGCTAAGATGTCAAAGTTGTAGGGCCTCTCTAGCCCATGAGGCGTCTCTCTTCGGAGTGGTTTGTCGAAGCGAGTCTCCTTCGGCCTAGGCTTGTCGGTCGTCGAAGGCTGCGGAGGTCCTGGAGCATCAGCAGCTGTCGGGTGCTGATCTTCAGCCGAGTTACCCGGGGAAGGTTGGGTTTGTGCGCTGGAGCGGGTAACAACAGCCGCAGCTTCTTCGACCTCTGTCGAGATCGTGCGACATGATTTGACTTTTCTATTCTTCTTCTAGCTAGTGGAGGGAGACGCAGACTGAGTCACCTCAGGTACCAAGTCCGGATAGACCCACATGATCTTCCCTCGTGATGTGGTAAGGGGCACTAGACCAACAGCTCGGTCTCGGGAAGGTAGAAGGTTACCGACCTCCATCCTTGCTCAGGGGACAGGTACTACTCTGTCTTGAGTCCTTGTCGGAGGAAAGTTGCCAAATTTTACTGACATTATATTGGCTGCTACGGTTACCACTTCGAAATCAATGGCCAGGGCCTTAGAATCGATGAGATATTGGATGTATCGCTTCAGCTGATAGCAGTCTTGTGTAGCATGGTGAACATAGCGATGGTAATGGCAGTACTTAGGGCTCTCCATATCTGTAGGACGAGGCTCACGCCTGGAAGGAGGGAGCTGAATTCGTCCTCCTTAGATGAGCATGTCTAAGATGGGTTTAACATGGCCATCCTCGAAGGTGTAGGTCATCTGAGGCCACTGCTTTTCTGCCGGTATTGATTCGGGCTTTGGGGCTGTATCGGTCACCATAGCCTGCTTGCCCTTGTTGTCTCGGTTGCTGGAGGAATTACCACTGTTGTTGTTGTTGTCGTTAGGGCGTTTGCCCCTGTCTTCCCCTTCCGAGATGTGTAATCCCAGTTGGCGAGCTTTCTTCACCTTGTATTCTGCGCTAGTGGCACTGATGATGAACGTCTTCCAATCCTTGAATTGACTTTTGTCCATCCAGAGGCTGATTGTGGGAAGCAATCTCTTTTGGCAAATTTCAATCAAGGAGGAATCAGGGTTACCAGAGGGCAGCTTCATTGCGGTTTGGCAAAACCGTTCGATATAATTTCTTGTTAGCTCCTTTTCTCCCTGAACAACGTCCATAAGAGTGGACATTGTCACGTCTTGTCCTACTTCATAGAACCTCTCTAGGAACATGCGTTTGAAGTCGGTGAAGGAGTGGATGCAATTGTCCGACAAGTTGCGGTACCAGTCGAAGGCGACCCCTTCCAAGGCTCCGATGAACAACCGCGTAAGGATGGCGTCATCATGACCCAGATGGTCGGTTGTGACTTCGAAGTAGGTGATGTACCTGCTTACAGATGTCTTGCCATCATATGGATTGATGTAGAATAGTTTATATTTTGATGGGAAGGGAACATCTCTCCACACAGCGGGATACGGTTGTCGTATCCTGAGGTCTTGGCAGCTTTCTCGGGCATGGAACATGGCCCGGAGCTCCTGGACCTCTCTTCTTGCCTCCTTGGCCTCGTCTACAGCGGTAGGAGCCGATATTTCAGGAGGACTATCGCCCGGGTTTGGTGCAGCTAAGTTCGAGTCCGCATTGACCGCGGAACCCAAGCTTGTTTGGCCAGGCGTTCTTTCTTGTAGAGTTGGAAGGGCTGCTTTAATTTCATCCACAGACTTGACCAAAGCATGTAGTATGGCCTCAAGAGTGTCAATGCGTTGGCGATCACTGGAACCTTCTTGGTTGTTGTCTTTCATGAACACCGTCCTCACATGAGGAGAGATGGAAGGAACGGTAGAGGACGTGCCCTCTGAGTCATACCCTTGTACAGAGAAGTCATCCGGGTATGTAGGAATGCTCTCCTCTGGTTCTGACTCAGAAAGAGTGGTACCCCCGGCTTCAGAGCTTGCCTCATCTTGGGAATTCTGGACGTCGTCGGGATCTGCTGCATCTGTTGGGTGAACTATTTTCCCCGGACTATCTTCTTGGAATACCGCATTATTGTAGATATTTGGAGGAATGCTACCTCCGGCTCCAGTGTCTCCTATAGATGTGGAAGAATCTCCCAGTGTGGCAGATTTCATCTTTGAGAGGGTACCTTGGTAAACTCCTTCTGCAACGGTGGCAGACAGCCGTTTAGAAGAAATTTTCTTGGTTATGCCGGTTAAAATTTTTAGGATGGAGACATTTGTTTTCTTCCCTCTTCCGCTGCCAGGAATCTTCAGAGCAGAATTGCAAGAGGCGATGCGAAGCACCTCGTCTTCTGAGCTTGCGTGTTGCAGCCTTTGGAAGACGGACCGCCGGTCTTTTTGTGCGGCTGCCTTGTTGCAGCAGTAGTTTACTATGACTTGGGTGCATTGATGTCCTTGACAGGACTCTTTGCACGTCAAATCTTTGTCTCTTTTCTTGCACTTGTGAAGAATCACGTTGCACAGATCACCTACTTTATGGGCTGATGAGTGCGTTGGCCTCCTGCCTGCTCCTTGATGTGGGGGTAGCATGAGTACTCACCCCCTATCCTTGTGAGGAGATTCTTATTAACTATCCCGTTCGTTGGCCGCCGGGGGCTGGACACGGGTAGTTCTATACAACTTCCCATCAGGGGCCCGAGTAATAGTCATCGGGACGCCCTAGTAGTCAGAAATCGGGGCAGCCGACTGAGCTCGTCGAGCCCGTGCTGTCCGAGACTTCTTCCTCCAAGCACCTGAGAGTGCGTAGTAGGAAGAGTCCAAGCTGGTCACAACAGAGTCTGGCATATACTCCTGGGAGCCTTCATGGTCAGGACCGTATGAGAGGCGGTCAAAGACTGACCGCGAGCCGCATGGGATAGATGGTATACGGCTGGGATCGGTTGCCGTGCAGGCTGTCTACATTTGGCTGGTATGTGTGGCCGCATGACTTTTTTGTATGCGGCTAGGAGTCGTGGCCGTACAGGCTGTCGGCATGCGGCTAGATGTCATGGCCGTACAAGCTATCTGCATGCGGCTGGAAATTCTGGACACATAAGTTTTCTACATACGACTGACTTGTGTGGCCGCATGAGTTCTCTCCATGCGGTTGACAGTTGCGACCGCATGAGCTTCCATGCGGCTGGTGCCCTTATGCGGCTTGGATCGCATAGAGTTTCTTTTTGCCCCTGCAGGTCCGGCATCATAGTGTTTTCTTCTGCCGGACTTGGGGACAGCAGAATCCTCTGTGGTCTGGAGTGGGGCCGCAAGCGAGACTTCTCTGCTACCTCGGGCAACAGGGAGTACTTCTTCGAGAGCTTGGGGAGAAGCAAAATTTTTGGGTCTCCACTCCCTGCGGGCCTTCTTTGTGCGGGCTCGTCGCTGGATCGGGCCAGCGCTCCCGTCGGAGAGCATTTCTTCAAACGCCTGTTGGTCGAACCGGACGACCAGTATTTGTTGAGTGGAGCCAAGTTTGGCTGCGTCTGATTGCGTCACCAACTCCTCAGCTGTGGGAAAGTTAGTCCCCAGCAGAGTTGCCATCGTGTTTGCCATTGATTGTAAAAGTACAGAACAATTATATAGGAGGACTGGACTTAGACTCACAATACAAACTCGCTCGTACAATGAAAGCCTAAGGACGAAAACCTAGGTACAGCAGTCTAAGTACGATTGCTTAGTTTTGATTCTGGAGGGTGACGATAGAGGCTCGAGAAAGCGACAGCCGCTCTGCCTTACTCCTTGGACGATCAGACGTAGCCTTGGCTCCGGGGAAGAACTGCTCTCAAGATGGGAAGACTCTTCCGTGCGCGCCTTTGTCTCTCTGTATGTCCAGCCGGGTGGAGAGGATCTCTCTTGCAAGGGATTGGCACCTTGCTATATTTTTTTATTTCTTCTGGATCCGATCCCTTCTCTCTTTTTCTCCTGAATTCTCCAGGGTTTGCAAGGGAATGGCACCTTGCTATTTATAGAAGTGGGGGTGTGATCATTAGGGTTTATAATGATTCCCCCTTGAAAAGTCGACGGCCAATCATCTGGTCCATTAATCTTGATTGTATTACATCTGGGCAGTTAATACTTGATTGCGCCAAATCCGTATGGGCAATTAATGCTGATCATCATGAATCTTGGGAAGCTCGGATCTCCTGCCACGTGTTTAATCCATGTGATTGCTATAAATCTGTTTTGATTTTGGTAATTATGATGATTGCACTAAATCAGGTTGTTGGGATTTGTTGATAACTTTTAATTGATTTAGTGCCACGTGGGAAACTGATCTTCTGCCACATGTCATAACCGCGAGCCACAGTCGTATGAGGGTAGCTTCTTAGGTTTTAGACTGCATGAAGGTGGCAGCCGTATAGGTGAAGTCTCTGAAATCTGAGCCGCATGGGGGTGGTTTCCAATTGAGCCGCATAGGACTTGCCACGTGTCAAGGCTGCATGGTCGTGGGCCATATGGAGATGATCCCCATGATCCGAGTCGCATAAGAACAACGGCCGCATAGGGTGACTGTTCATCATTCGAACCATATGACGAGGGTCTTCACGCTCCGAGCCGCATGCAAGCATCAGCAGCATGGGGTGGTGGCAGCCGCATGGGGGCTTTGTAGTTGGTGGATCATGCCAGCTGCAGAGGAGATTTTCTCCGTTTCTCGAGGAATACGCCGTCATATCGAAGTTCATCATTTCATGTCAGAGTTGTTACTTTATGTCAGAGCATTTAATGGGAGCAGTCACTTCATGGCCAGCTGTAAAGCTGTATAGGGTCACGTGATTCTCGCCTAAGCTGTATGAGGATTTTGAAGAGTTTCTGACCCGCATGAGGCTCTGATAGATTCCTGAGCCGCATAAGGCTCCTTCTGTTTTGAGCCGCATGGGCTTTTTCTGTTTTGAGCCGCATGGACTTCTTCTGTTTTGAGCCGCATGGACTTTTTCTGTTCTTTTCCATGCTTCTACAGTATCAGAGTATCGCAGAGCACAGGGATTGTACTTGGCTTGTGGGGCACCAGATCACAAGGTAGGGTCATGCCCGCATAGAGCCAGTTCATCGTCGTCAACCTTAACCAGTCCATCGGTTAGGGGTCCAGCACCAGTACAACAACTGTCACTCTCCGTTCCCAGAATATGTATTTTTATACATGTATTGCTTGAATGTATTTACTTAATGCTTATTATACATTTATTCTGTAACTTCATGCTAATTAATTTTTGATTTAACTGGGTTCATCACGATAAGGGGCGGATGGCCTAGATCTTGTAGGAAGAAATGGGTGGTAGAGATTTTGACTTAGGCTTGATATTTATACCCCTTAACTTTTCTCTCTCTTCATTACTCTCATTTACTTCTTCTTCATCCTCCATTACTCTTCCACCAATCTAGAGAGCTTAGGCAAGTACAACTTGCTTTATGATGGATCTCAAGTTTTATTGTTCCATTCTCTTCCTTACTTGATTTTAAGTCTCTTTAGAACTTGGAGTTTCTGGTTTTCATGGGTGTATTTTTGTAGATCTAAGTTAATGTTACATTCTGTTATTCTTGGTTTTGACCTACCAAACTTTTTTATTTTCAAAATCTAGTTGTTCTATGTTGTAGAGAATTTTATTCTACCCTATTTTGACCTATGGAAGTCCAGATTTGGGCTTGGATTGAAGCTTGGGAAGTTTGGCAACCACCAACTTCCCAGGTTCTTCTTCTCGAAAAAGTTGAAGAAGAAGAACAGTGCTTCTTGCATGGCCTTTTCATGCGGCAACGTCCCCTGAGGCTCCTCTTTGGCCGCATAGGCACTCCAGTCTTCATGCGGCTCCCTCCTTGCCGTATTATCCCTTTGGTCGCATGCCGCATGATAGCATGCCGCGTGGCTGCTAGCCGCATGGCCCCTGTTTCCCCTTGTCGTATGGCTCTCGAAACCCTTGTCGCATGGCCCCTGTTCTCCCTTGCCGCATGGCTCTTGGCAGCCTTGTCGTATGGCCCCTGTTTTTCTTTGCCATATGACTCTTGGCAGCCTTGTCGCATGGCCCCTATTTTCCCTTTGCCGCATGGCTCTTGGCAGCCTTGCTGCATGGTCCATGTTTCCCCCTTGTCGCATGGCTCTTGGCAGCCTTACCGTATGGCCCTTGGATCCCGGGCCGCATGGGATCCTGATTTGACCCTGCCGTATAGGATCCTGATTTGACCCTGCCGTATGGAATCCTGATTTGACCCTGCCGTATGGGATCCTGATTTGACTCTGGCCGCATAGATGGGTATTCACTTGCCCTACCGCATAGATGGGCATCCATCTACTGCCGCCTTTGGGCTGTTTCTTGTCCCGAATTGACATTGATCGTTACCTTGACTACTAATTGATCATACGTTCCTAGTTGGAACTAGAAGACTGGCTAGTCGTCTTATTGAATTGAATGAGACACGTTCATGTATGAACCATGAACCATTGTGATCGACTAGCCGATCCGAACATTGGCATATGGGCACATGTTGACTTTCATTTTCTGCAAAAGCAGCATGTGTACCTTCGGTCAAGGCATGATTATTCTGTGGCTAGGCTTGATTGTTGCATTACGCTATGTAAGACCTACAACCTAGCCATACTGGTAATCGTTATAGAGTTATGCATATCGTACTCTGTACGGGAGTACTCATTTAGAATGATCATGATCCAAGGTATGAGATTTCAATTAATATAGGGTCTACTAAGCTAAATAAAAATAACTATTGCATGGAGAGAATGGATTCTCGAGTTCTTACATGGCAGCCATCTCGGGATAATTAGTGTTCTGATATGTCGGCTGGTTCCCACGGATACTGCAAATTTGCCGCACGGGTAGGAGTGGTATCTGTTTATATTTACTGTATATTGATGACGGGCGTCCCGCTGGGACACGTCTAATTCATAATTGGCGTAATTGATTATTGGGTAGACTAGCCTTGCTTGTACATTGTAAGAACTGAGGAATTCCTTATTGCATGTTTCCTAGACAACTTGGAACTAACAGTAGCAAGCCGTAGTAGTTGTACGGCCGTTTAAATTGGTTTATTTGTGTATTGTGCCTACTCTGTTAACTACTGAGATGCGCGAAACGTCAAGACATGACGGGTCAACTTCTGTCCTTGTTTGGTTGGGAAGTTAGCTTGAAGTGTCGTGATGTTGTGCGAACCCCAGTAGCAAGCAGAGATCTATTTATCATATTCTTAACTCTTATCACTGGTTCTAATCCCTCATAGCATGCTTCCTTACGGTACTTGCTATTAGAGGTCTAACCTCTCTGGTTTTGCATGGCCAGATTTAGAGCCAGCTTCCGAGAACTCAACTTACTTCCACCTCCAAGATGGTCAACACTAGAGGAATGATCGTAGGAGGACACGAGTGGGTTCCTTGCTTCCCTGCTCATTTTACTACTTATTTTACTTATTGCCGTTTGGCATCGACATGTTAGCCGGACTGTCTTGCACTTACCTTTACATAATTGTAACTAAGTCAGACTGCAGCTGATAACAATTGTGTATACCTTGTTATATCATCTGGCTATATTTTGTACAGCTAGATCTCAAGAACATTTTGACTAAGCATTTGGGATGCCTTACTGCTTTATATTACATGTTCTCTATTATTGCTTCTTGTTTGAATGATTGAGACAATAGATGTTGACCATAGTGAGACTTTCATGTAGTATGCACCCCCTCGTCGTTAGACAGCATTGATCGTATTATACGGTATTCTTCTATCCATAATATGTAGCGGGCTGAGTCATTCTCCCGCTCTCCGGTATTCCGGTTCTGGGGCGTGACAGCAGCAGTACCAGCCTCCGAGGCCATTGTCGCCTCAGGCTCAACAGTGTGCCTAAGCTCAGATTTAGAACTGGCAGAGAAGTTTCCAACAGAGGGGACCAGCACCAAGAGGACAAGGTCAGGCTATGGTTCTGACCGTGGTAGAAGAATTAGCATCAAGTGAGGTGGTGGCAGGTACCATTCTCGTCGACTCTTTTCCAGCAGCAGTATTATTTCATTCGGGTGCATCGCATTCATTTACGTCTGCACGATTTGCTACACGGATAACTGGAGCCCGAGTCATTATCAGTAAGGCTCAATATACTTACTGGTAACGGTCTTGTGGGGGAAGATAGAGCCTTTTCCTCGTGTCGAATCGTAGTTAGCGGTAAAGCGTTTTTCGCTAGATTGATAGAATTTCCGATGGCCGACTATGATGTGGTCCCAGAAATAGATTGGTCGAAGGATCAATACGCAAGAATAGAATGCCATATTGGCAGGATTATTTTTGGTATTCCAGGCGAACCAGAGTTTTTATTTTCCAAAGGCGAAGTAGAACCTTCTCTACCAGTCTTGCGGATGGCGGTAGCAGCAGCAATTCAGTTTTCCATAGTAGTAGAAGAGTTTCCTGATGTATTTTCCGAAGAGCTTCCAGGCATGCCCCCAGAGAGAGAGACAGAGTTCACCATTGATTTTCTTCCAGGAACGGCACCAGTATTGGAGAGAGTCTAGAATGGAACCTTCAGAATTGGAGATCCTATACAAGATGATTAAAGAACTTAGGACCAAGGGATACAATCATGCTAGGGGATCGCCTTGGGGAGCCCCGATGCTTCTTGTAAAAAAAAAGGATGGTACGTCAAGATTATGTATTGATTATCGTACCTTAAACTCTGTAACAATCAAGAATAGATATCCCCTACCATGGATAGATGATTTATTTAATCAACTCAGTGGGGCAGCAGTATTCTCGAAGATTGACTTACGGTCAGGATACCATCAGATCAGAGTCAGAGGGCAAGACATCTCGAAGACAGCATTCAGATCAAGATATAGACATTTGGAGTTTCTTATTGCCATTTGGAGCGACCAATACGCCAGCCGTATTCATGGACCTCATGAATCATATCTTCATGCCCTATTTGGAACAATTTCTGATAGTTATAGACGACATCTTAGTCTATAGCAAGAATGAGGCAGAACATGAGCAGCATCTTCGTGTAGTTCTTCAGATTCTCAGGGCGCACCAGTTGTACACGAAGTTCTGTAAGTACAAATTTTGGCGGGATCGCCTTTCGTACTTAGGTCATATCATCACCAGAGGTGGAGTGGAAGTGGACCCCCAGAAGATAGTGGCTATAGAGACATGGCCAGTACCCAGAACCGTCGCAGAAGTTCGGAGTTTCCTAGGATTGGCCGGCTATTACAGACGATTTGTATCAGATTTTGCTCAGATTTTAGCACCATTGACGCAGTTGACCCACAAGGATGTGCAGTTTGCTTGGACAGCAGAGTGTCAAAGTTCATTTGAGAAGTTAAAGAATTGATGACGGCCCCCATTCTTACGCTTCCAGATGGGACTAGAGGATTTTTGGTTTATTGTAATGCTTCCAGCAGAGGATTGGGATGCGTCTTGATGCAGCACGATAAGGTAGTAGCTTATGCGTCTCGTCAGCTTCATGATCATGAGAGGAATTATCCAACTCACGACTTGGAATTAGCAGCGGTGGTTTTTGTACTTAACTTGTGGAGGCATTATTTGTATGGAGATCGGTTGGAGATTTTCATCGACCACAAGAGTCTTAAGTATGTGTTTGCCTAGAAGGATCTTAACATACGTCAGAGAAGATGGCTAGAGTTACTAGTGGATTACGACATCAACCTGGAGTATCATCCTGGAAAGACGAACGTTGTTACAGATGCATTGAGTAGAAGAGCAGGAGTTTATTTTCTAACAGCACAGCCAGAGTTGTTAGCAGATCTTCAGAAGATGGATATTGAAGTTGTTCTTCCTTCCAATGTGGTATTGATGGCCAGTATGCAAGTTCAGTCCAGTATAGTTGAGAGGATTAAGTTAGCTCAGTCAACGAATTCTAAGCTTCAGCAGCTTAGGGCAGAATATGTAGCCGGACGAAAAGCAGAGTTATGTATACATAAGGACGGTATACTTCGATATGGAAGGCATCTTTGTGTACCCGATGGCGATATCAGGCGAGAGATCCTAGCAGAGGCTCACAGTTCACAGTATTCAATTCATCCCGACGGTACGAAGATGTATCGTGATATCCGTCAGCATTTTTGGTGGAATGGCATGAAGAGGGAGATAGCCCGGTTTATCTTTTGTTGTTTAGTTTGCCAACAAGTTAAAGCTGAACATCAGAGACCAGCTGGACTTCTTCAACCTTTACTTATCTCAGAATAGAAATGGGAGCACATTCCATAGATTTTGTAACTTGATTACCTAAATCTCCAGCTGGGAGAGATGCTATATGGGTTATAGTTGACAGACTCACTAAGGTACCTCATTTTTACCCTTTCAAAATTGGCCAGTCGACGGATCAACTAGAAGAGATGTACCTCAGGCAGATAGTCAGGTTGCATGGCATACCAGTCAGTATTGTATCGGACAGAGATACAAGATATACATCGTACTTTTGGCAGAGTCTTCAAGAGATCTTGGGGACTCGTCTCAAGTTTAGTTCAGCTTATCATCCACAGACAGATGGTCAGTCAGAACGCACGATCCAGACTCTTGAAGATATGTTATGATCTTGTACGCTTGACTTCGGTGGTTCGTAGGAAGATCACCTGCATCTAGTAGAGTTCTCCTATAACAACAGTTTCTAGGCCAGTATCCAGATGGCACCATTTGAGGCATTGTATGGCAGAAAGAGTAGATCCCCATTAGCATGGGATAATAGACGAGAGGCAGATGTTTGGTCCAGAGATGGTTATGCAGACTATCGAGGTGGTCAGCCAAGTCAGAGATCATCTTCAAGTTGTGCAAGATCGCCAGCGTCATTGGGTCGATTCTCATCGGCGTCCCCTTGAATTTTCTATCGACGATCACGTATTTCTTAGGATTTTTCCTACCCGTGACGTCATTCGTTTTGGTGTACGGGGAAAGCTTAGTCCTAGGTTAATAGGGTCATTCGATATTCTTGAGCGAGTAGGTGATGTGTCCTATCATCTCGCTCTTCCGTCGTCGTTACGTGAGGTACATGACGTATTCCATATATCCCAATTGCGACGGTATATCCCGGATCCTAGTTATGTCCTTGATCATTCGGAATTGGCTGTTGGTACCAACCTTTCGTATGAGGAAAGGCCCGTATCCATATTGGACCGAAGAGAGAAGGTACTCAAGAACAAGACTATTAGTTTAGTCCATGTTGCTTGGGGTCATCACTCTTTGGGTGAGTCAACGTGGGAGCGTGAGGATGATATCCGATCGCGATATGCACACATGTTTGACTCATAAGGTATAATGTCTTCCTTATGCCTTATATTTTAATTCCTTGCTTGTATGAATGATTGTTTGATTGACTGCTAGTCGTAGATTGTCACATCCGTTTTCTGCTATACGTATTTCTAAGTATACGTGTACTGAATCTTGACCTGTATTTTTACTTATCTTATCTTGCTAGCTAATTCTGGTTTAATCTTGTTTAAGATTCATCGAGGCATGTCATGGTTTGGCTTAGTTTATTTTGGGTTGGGTTGGTTTGATTTTATGGTTCATCATGTAAACCCCTACCTACCACCATCCCCCTTTATAAACCTACCCACTTTTTCTCTCTCCTCATTACTCCTCATAACTTCTTCTTCTACTTCTTCTCCTCCATTAAAAACCTCTCCCCCTCCATAGGCAAGTGCATCTTGCTCTCACTCAAGAACCCATTTTGATGGTTCCAATGACTTCCTAGCATGATTCTCTTCCACTTTAGAACTTGTAAATTTTCGTTTTGAAACATGGGTTTTTATAGATCTAGGAATTGGCTATTTTCAGAAATTTAAAGTTTTGATCTATTTAACCTCTTTATTTTCATGTTTTGATGGTTCCATGTCGTAGAGAATTTCGTTCTACCCCATTTTGACCTAAGGAAGTCCGAATTTGGACTCCGGACGGAGATTTGGCGGAGTTTTGAAGTTTTCGGCCATGGTTCGTTCTTCCCGGATTCGTCGGGAAGACGAACAGTGCACTGTTGGGCGCATGGACTCGTCGTGCGGCCAAAGCAGTCTCCCCACTCCTATTGGGCGCATATGCCATCATGTGGGCGTATAGTGTGCCACATGTAGGCGCATAGACTCGTGTTGGCGCATAAGCCTTCACGATTTGTCACCTCATTCATCCTTAGCCTTTGGCCACAAGGGGTTCAACCCATGCTTGGATGCATAGGGCATGATCCCTTGGTCGCATAGTGTGTGTTCCCCTCCTAATGGGCGCATATATGTAGCCAGTGTGGGTGCATGACTTGTGTATGGCACATGGCCTTCACACATAATGCACAAACACCTTTTCCATTCCTTGGCACTTGGCCATGCAAGTGCCTTGGCCATGTAGGCACCCATGCTTGGGTGCATAACTTCCCTTATGTGGTAACATAGGGGCTCCCATGTGGTCGCATATAGCCCCTTCACTTGGGCACATGGAAGCCATGACCCTCATGCTTTGGCTTTTGCATGTTTTGGCTTCTTGCATCTTTTGAGACTTGTGATTTTATGCGATTTTCTCGCGATTGATCTTCATGACACGACACGACTCGTACGTGCTACAGCTAGGCATGGCACGACTCGACACGGCACGACTTGTGCAAGTCGCAGTACGACTTGACACGACGTGGCATGATTAGCACGATTTTGTTTGATCATGGCACGGCTTTCTATGTTTTTGCTAATATAGAGACACGACACGACTTGTGTAAGTCGTGGCATGGCTTAGCACGATTTGGCATGTATGTGGCCTTTATGTAGGCGTATAGAACCCCGTGGGCACATAGCCTTGGGGCACACAATGATTTGGCATTTTGCCCTTTTGCCATAATATGCACTTTTCCCTATATGCTGCCATATCCTTTGGCTTTATTACATTTTATGCTCTAAGCTATGTTGTCTTCCTTACATCGGTGGCCCGTTAGGGTGCACTCAGGATATGTCTCTTCTGCTTACATGATGATATGTGATATGATCATGACCCTGATATGTGAACACGAAATGATGAATGACATGTAATAAACCATGACGGCGGCCCGTTGTGGCACGCTCCTAACAAGTAACAAGTACAAGTAACGTAACATGACAGTGGCCCGTTGTGGCGCACTCTTGACAAGAACATGACAAGTAACATGACATGATGGTGACCCATTGTGGTGCACCCCTGACAAGTAATCTTGACAGATAACTCATGAACGCTGTTGCGACGGCTAACTGGACATGCTAGTAAACTCTTATGACACCGTAGGTGATTGAATTGAATGTGCTTGTATAAGCTACCAGTTTTGTCTTGCATCATGTCTAGGACTTGTATCCCTGGATACCACGGTCAGGGATACATACTGAATCTGACTAGGATAATGACTAGATTGATCAAGTATTTCATATAGAGAGATATTTTGGCTACAAGCTATCCCGTTATCTAGGCGCCTTCCTGATGGACTTGTAGCCTGCCGACGAATAGGGCACATTTTCAGCTCACTGTCATATGGGGTACTTCATGAAATGATTACTATGCACACTGTTATGTGTTGCACTCAAGTCACCTAACAAGTCAAGATAACTCTTAACATGAACCTTGCGTATGGATAACCTGGATAGTCTGCAAGGCTTGTGGCCGTAGGGATATCTCATTGCATCTTGATAGTAACTAGGCTTGTGATAACCCTAACTAGTTAATTATCAAGCCGTACTATTGCTTGGCCGTGAATGTTGGATGGAGTCCCATCTTATCTAGTCTTGTCTAGACCCAGTACATGGCTATCTCTGGACATGCTTATGTATGCTTTACTTTATCGATAATTTGTTAGAGACTAAGTTCTCCTCAGGTGAAGGGTTACAACCCCGGTCCTTGTTTGGTTTATGGGTTGTAATTTGGTTACCGGAATAGTCCTTTAGTTATCTTATCGTTTATCACCCTGTTTTCTCTAATTCATGTCTTTTTTTATTTCATCTATAAGTTTATGTGCTAATATGATGGTTTTAGTTCTTAACTGAAGCATCCTTTGTGGCACTTACTCTTCCTGGGATTTGACCCAGCTGGTTTTGTATGGCCAGATTTCGGAGTAGCACCCGAGGATCTTCCAGCCTTCCTGCCAGATGGTGACCACTAGAAGGAACCCTGGCAACGGGTGGATTTTATTTTGCTCTCCCGTTCTATTGTAAAAATATTCTTTTGAGGCATTTAGCCGCCGAGCAAGTGTTAGCTCGTTTGTAACTTTTTTTACTGTCTGCCTACGGGCTGTAATATGATTGACAAATCCTAGGGTTGATCATGTATGACTTAAACTACTGCTAGTCTTCGCATTTTGTATGACTAGCTTCATGATCATCTGAATATGTAATATATTGGACGCCTTACTTTGTATGTCCGATGATCTACCATCTTGTTATATTTACTTGCTTGCTTGAGATTGAGACACTAGGCTTGTTCTTGACCCTAAGAGACTAATGGCTTGTAGTAAACCCTCATGCATCTAGACAGCCGTGACCGTATTACGAGGTGGGATTCACTTCAAAGTACGTAGCTGGCTGTGTCTGTCCCCCACTCTCCAGTATTCTGGTTCTGGGGCGTGACATAGATTACTTGTGATTAGTATAGCTTGTCCCGACATCTCTATCCTCTTGATTAGATTTCGAGGACGGAATTCTTTTAAGGTGGGTAGAGTTGTCACTCCCATTTACCGTTATACGTATTTTTAATATACGTGTATGGATTCTCGACCCGTATTTTGACTTGTCTAGCATGGTTTGGTCTTGGTTTAGCTTGGCTTGGTTTATTTTGGTTTGGTTTGGGTCAAGATGGTTCATCATGTTGAACCCTCTATATAACCCAACCCCTTTCTCTCTCCTCCTTTACTTTTATTTATTTCTTCATCTACTTTTCTTCTTCATTTATTTTCTTCCAAACCCTTAGGCAAGTGTAATCTTGCTTCATGAGAGATCTCATGTTTTATTGTTTCAATGTCTTTCTTACATAGTTTTATGACTCTTTAGTACTTGATATTTTTTGTTTTGGTGGATAAAATCTTGTAGATCTAAGTTTACTCAAATCTTGGTTGTCTTGGGTTTTGATCTATCAAACTTCATTATTTTTGAGTTTTAATTGTTCCATGTTGTAGAGAATTTTGTTCTACCCAATTTAGACCTTTGAAAGTCCCAATTTTGAGTTGTTTTGAGGGATTTATGAACTTGGGAAGTTTATGGGTTCCATGAACTCATGCTCTTGGCATGGAGAAGAAGAACAGTGCTGGGCGCATAGCTCTTTTTATGCGCCCACAGCTACCTTTCCTTTGGGCGCATAGCCCTATATATGCGCCCAAGGCACCCTGCTTTCTTCTACTTGGACGCATAGCTCTTGATATGCGCCAAAGCTTTTCCCCTGCCTAGGTGCATAGTCTCTGATATGTGTCTGAGGTATTATGTTTCATTCTGCTTGGGTGCATAGCTCTTAGTATGCGCCCACTTAGCATGGAGGCTAGTCTTCCAGCACACTCTGTCTCCATCATGTGGGCGCATGCCCTTCCATAGTACATGCACCCTGGGCGCATGCTCATTAGGTGCATGCTCCCTTCGAGTGCATGCTTCTTTGGGCGCATGCCTGTTTAAGGGCGCATGCTACCCTTAGGCGCATGTTGTCCCTGGCCCCCTTCTTTTTGCCACGATAATTCGAGTTTCCTTATCTATGTTTGTCCCCATGGTCCTTAGGGTAAGTTGTGACCTTTGAGCATGATGGACATCTTCCATGTGGCCTTGTATAATGTATTATCTGTGTTTTGTATGTACTCTGGGCTTTAAGCACGATCTTAGCATGACATGTATACTCCTTGTTAACTCTTTCGGTAGCCCGTCGTAGCGCACCCTTGATCAGTAAATCCTTGGCATATAAGTACACTTAGCACGAGCACAACAAGATAAACAAAAACACAACATGGCAATATGGCTTAGCATGATAACTCTTGATAGTGGCCCGTTGAGGCGCACTTTTGACAAGCCCTTTGACATGATAACTCTAACAGTGGCCCATTATGGCGCACTCTTAACAAATAACAAGTAAACATGACATGTGCAAGCTTGATAGTGGCCTGTGGTGGTGCACTCCTGACTAGTAATCTTGACAAGTAACAAGTAACTCTCGTTTTGACACCATAGGTAATTTCTCTTGATTGTGTCTGTACAAGCTATATGTCCCATCTTACATTATGTCTAGGACATGAATTCCTGATTTCCACGGTCAGGGATTCATACAAAATCTGACTAAGTTAATGACTACTTTGATCATGTAGATCATGTCACGACCCGCACCCTGAAGAGGGGCACGAGCACGTGGTTACGTCTAGGCTACGCCGCAGTATCGGCGGTAGAACGCTGTATATAGGGTATGTAAATACTACGACTAAAACAGATAAAGGTACCTGCACAGTATATATACTCCGAATGGAGGTGACATAGCAATACAGTCTCAATCACATATATCAAACTAAGGTAGATAGCATGGAAAGGAAAATACGATAGATGAAACAGGAAATGAGTCCAAGATTCACAAGTCAGAGCTATACACAAACATCCATGGTCTCAGAAAATATATATATAATAGATACTACAACTGACAGTGCTAGCTGGCTCGCAGGCCAGGCAAACCTAACTAGCTATACTACTCAGGGTGAGCAAAATCTAGTGGCTCTACCAACAAGCCACGATCTAAGTCTACTCCGTCAGACTGTACCCCATAGTAGGTCGGGCAATCAGCCTCGGAATCATCTGTAATATGTTAACGATATCATGTCAGGAAAATGAGCAAGTACAAACACCAACAGCAGTTCCATATGAATTGACAAATTCTATAAGAGACAGTGTAATAAAATACAAGACAAAATCAACTGGAAATACATATCATGATGTGAGTACTGAAAAGGACGACGATATGAATGTATATAGGACGACTTGGGAACTATTCGGAAGCCGAGTTACAACCCCTAAACCAAATAAGGACCGGGGCTGTAACCCTTCTCCCGAACAGAACTTAGTCACCAAGATAATAAATATAAAAGGTGCCTTGAATTATTAATGTGTCATGTGATCGGCTTGGGGAAAATATGCTCAGGCTTTCCATCCGACCGGCTATGAACCCTGTATACAATAGAACGATAAGGCCAGTCACCATGGAAAGCTATGAACCGTATAGGGTAAGGCTTTACCCGTCGTGAGGCGAGGGTATAGCTATGAACCATATGTACCATAGAACCATGTGGGAATTTGATCACACAACCACTAATAACTCCCCCATCCCCGAATAGTACAATGGATCTGGACATGACACGTTATGACACGGGATTCCATAAGAGGGTAGCAAGTCCCCTTTTGAAATCGGTGTCTATACCAATACACTGAAATAAGACAGAATATGTATCAATATACCATGTAACTCTAGGAATAACATCCCATGTCATGATCCAACATATACTAGTCCGTGAACTGTCGTGACTGGAAATCGAGTATAACACTACAACTGAATCGGATATAGCAGATATCAAGACAATGAAAACTATCAATGAATGTACTCACCTGTGGTCCTGAGCTGATAGGGTGAACAGACGCTCAGAGTGATCACAGACCTAAAATAAGATACTATGAGTCAAACAGGACTAAATACTGAAAAAAGGAAGCTAATTCAAGTCATTAATGCAAGTCTAAGTCAAAACTAGGTCAATCTAGGTCAG